>JBBPBX010041018.1:0-16719 GCA_038048925.1 Garcialebias charrua
ATGCTTTTATGAAGCGTCAACGAGAAGCAGTGATGAAAGACTACAGTCTTCTCTGTGCTGCGCTGATAAGGGAGTTTTCTCCTTGCACGGGGCCCGATGGCATCATAACAGCAGCTAACATCAAGCAAGGTAGGAATGAACACCCAAGGTCATATTATGACCGAATATTCCGTGCCTATTTCGGGGACAGATGCGAACCTGAAATGGAGGAGGAGGTAGGGTTTAAGTATATTTTCAGCCAAAACCTCTGCCCTGACATAAGAGAGAAAGTACATGTCAGCGCAAACTATAAACGGAGGTCCATCGAAGACATAAGAGAGTGCGCGATAGATGTTTTTACAGGTCGCACACCAAACAAAACACCCTTTGAAGTGTGTCCTGGTGAAAAGGTCAAATACCAAACGCTAGACCTTGAAGGAGCAAGAGCGCCAGCTCACTCTTTTAAGGAAGCCGAGAATAAGCAAAATTTCCAACCTGACAGACCGCAAAATGAAGGTGTCCGCTGGAACAAAGACCAAAAGGGGTCCAGAGACCCTAAGTGGTACAGGCCGCATCAAGAGGAAGAGCCCCATCAAAAAAGGAGGGCTTTCCAAAAGAAAAAGAAATATGGGTCCCAAGGAGACTCATATGAAAGAGGGTGGTCCCAGAGAGGACCCCCGAGCAATGCGCCAGCTCCTGCACCTCAAACTGAACAGTCTGGGGCGAGGAAAAACCCACAGAAGTTCCAGAAAAAAGGCCCTAAACCTCTGTCTTCAGAAGAGATGGAGAACATACGTCGGTTGTTAGAAAGTTTGAAAAAAACAAACAAGGAAAACAAACCTGGAGTGATGTGTAGCACTATCATTGATAGTGACTCAGAACACACAAATAACAGCAATGCCACGATTGCTGACAGTCACCAAGATACTGATGGTCAGGATGCTGACAATCAGGGTATAGACAGTCAACAAGATGTTGACTGTAACCATGACATCATTGTTACAGAGTCCGAGAGCCCCTCATCAGAAAAAGGGGGGGAAAGCGCACTCACCAAAGACAATGACTCGTCACAGACCGATCACTCAGACCCATGTGTGACTGCACTACCAGTACAGGTGAATGGAATTCACACAGACAGTGGTAGACGTAACAAACGTCGAAAAAAACCTGATAGGTTCCTGTGTAACATTATCAGGAAGGGGCCCGCTAAGAAGGCTTACCTGTCAATCACTTTAGAAGGGGTCCTCACAGAAGAGGCCCTCCTGGATGGTGGGGCTGACATAACCATTATGTCTCCCACACTGTTGAAGGAGCTAAGGATAGCCGCTAACGGGGTTGACAGGGAAATACCCCTCAAAGAATGTGCTGTAGTACTACAGGGACTCTCAGAGACGAGAACAACCCTTACAGCTATAGCCATGGTTCATATGCAGATTGGTGAAATGACGCTATACCACCCGGTACACGTGTCCACCGTTGACTCATTCCCATTTTTGGTGGGCCAAGACTTTATAAACCGCTTTGACGCGATTATAGATTATGGCGATCAAACAATGTGGACCAGAGTGAGCCAACCACTGCCGATCGATATGCCTACACATGGTGACACTGACTGTTTTACAGCAGGTACCGCGGAAGGCACAAAGGGGTCCTCCAACGAGAGCACAATCCCGGTAAGTGAACCTTCAGCAACAGGTGAGGCAGAAAAGGCCCAACAAGAGAGCCTCCTCTGCGAGCTGAAACAGTCAGCACTCACTGAACACTACCTACCGCAGGTAGTCAAAGGTGTTGAGATCCAAGGATCCCACACCGATGATGCTGTTTTGTCTCCTTGGACGGAGAAATCAGCGATCAGCCAAGCTTTCTATGGAACCTTGGTTAAAAAACAGTTGGGTCTAGAAATGAACAAAAAGGCTTTCCGCTTTTCGTTGGACCCCAACGATAAACAGGTAATGACCGCAAAAGGGATCATTGACCTGAAACTGATCTGGAACCAACGAGAACTGGATCACCCGTTCCTCGTGGTCCCGAACTTACCACATGCAACCTACATAGGCTCCGACATTTTGGTAAGGTTAGGTGTCCGAGTGGACATCAACAACAATGTACTGTGGTCACTAGACACAGCCACAAAGGACTCTCCTGTGCTAACAACAGAGAACCTTAAGGCTGGACAGACCATTCCAGAGGTCTGTCAGATTGCTAACAGCCATAACACTGCGGTACCACCTCAGGTTATGAACATGCCGGTGATGATTCACATCATGAAAGGACAAGCTATTAGCACAAAACTGGCATACTTTCAACCATCTCCTATGTTTTTCAACTTAGGACTGTCCATGGAGGCCACATTCCAAGTGACCCTCGACTGCAGAACCACGACTGTTGCTGTGTGCAACACAAGCACAGAAGAGGTACTGATCCCAAAAAACACACAGCTAGGATGGTTGATCTCCACTGATTTTCATGATTTTGAGCTAAGCATTCCATTTCTGGGAGGACTCCCAGAGAACTTGATCCCATATCAACACACGGGGCAAGTCTTGTTCACGAAACCAACACAGGCCATAGCTCTTTTCTCCCCCACTGAGTCCGACCAGGACACTGTCCGCAGGTTCGGTTTCAACAAAGGAGACAGTCTATGCCCCCAAACTTACAGTGCACTACCTGTTGACAGGTTTTACGACACTGAAGGGGACTCACTGGAGCTCCCCAAAGAACAAGAACCCCTCTCAGTTGCTTCACAGATTGACCAGGTGGTCGCCCAAGCCGACGCCCTGAAAACTGATGAAGAAAGGGACAAACTTCGCAAAGTTCTTCTAAAATATGAGAAATCATTCTCAACTGACTCGATGGATTGTGGGTTGACCACGCTCCACACAGTGAGCATCCCAACCCCGCCTAATGCTCCCCCTGCATTTGTCAGACAGTACAAGATTCCTCTGGCAGCACATCAACCTATCAGAGAAATCATTAATGACCTGTTAGAAAAAGGTATCATCCGATACTGTAACAGCACTTACTCTGCGCCTTTATGGCCGGTGTTAAAACCTAATGGTAAGTGGAGACTCACTATAGACTACAGAAAGCTAAACAAACAAGTTCCCTTATCCAGATGGCCTATGACGCAACTCCAACAGGAACTGCCCAAGGTCACCAATGGTAAGTACTTCTCGACTCTCGACGTCGCCTCTGGTTTTTGGACCATCCCTGTGCGCGCCGAGGACCAGTACAAACTAGCTTTCACTTTTGGTGGCCGTCAGTACACCTTTAACAGGTGTCCCTTTGGCTACGCTAACTCACCTGCAGAGTTCAACATCTTCTTGAACAAAGCATGTCCAGACGCCCACGAGCGTGGAACACTGATCTACGTGGACGATGTCCTTTTGAGGCAGCCAACACTGGACTCACATTTGGCTGAGATCGACCACGTTCTGAATCAGCTGACAACTGCTGGTGCTAAGATATCACTGTCAAAATGCCAATGGTGCAGAACCAAAGTGGACTACGTTGGCCTACTTGTAGGTCCTGACGGAGTACAACCACAGCTGACTCGCACCCAAGGCCTCGACAATCTCAAAGTCCCCACCAATCTCAAAGAACTACAAAGTTTTCTGGGCGTGTGTAACTACTCGAACCAATTCATCGAGAACTATGCGGACCTTGCGAAACCACTGACTGAACTCCTTAAAAAAGACGTACCATTTGTTTGGACTGACAAACAGCAACAGGCAATGGACGCTCTTATAAACAGGATCAAGTCAGCCCCTTGTTTAGTCTACCCAGACTACAACAAAGAGTTTTACTTGGAAGTGGGCTTCTCAGCTCATTGCATAAGTGCGGGTCTGTACCAGATACACGACAGAGACAAACGTGTGGTAGCCTACGCCAGCAAAACGATGGCAGGCCCCGAGTTGAGATTCTCAGACTGTGAGAAAGCTTTACTGACCACAGTGTGGGCAGTTAAACATTTCTCCAGCTACATTGGTGGACAGAAAATCATTGTGGAAACACAACACCAGCCAGTGACCTTTCTTAACAGTGAACGCATCAGAGATGGTGTGGTGACAAACTCACGTGTTGCAACGTGGCTCATGGCGCTTCAAAGTTTTAACCTAGACATACGTTATGGTCAAAACAAGAAGTCACATCTGGGGACGGACTTGGCAATCTGCCAGAAGTGTACACAAGATGTACCAGCCACCCAGCCGCCGGTTGAGGTAAAACCCCCAGTAACTGAAGACCCGAATCACCACTTCTTTGATGACAATATCTGCAAAGATATGACAACATTGTACGTGGATGGATCTTCATTCCTCCGCGACAAAATCTGCAGAGCAGGTGTTGGAGGGGTCCTCCTCCAAGACCAAGAGCAGATAACTTTCAGCTACAAATTAGGATCTCAGACTTCTCAGTACGCTGAGATTGCAGGAATCCTAATAGCTCTCCAGATGGTAGTAGAACGCTCCATCAAGACGCTAGTCATCTGCACTGACTCTAACTATGCTCGTTTGAGTTTCGCTTGTCACCTCGCTGTGTGGAAACAGAACGGTTTCCTAACAAGCGACAGAAAAGTGGTCAAACACAAAGAGCTTTTCATAGCGTGTGATCACTTGGTGACATCACACGACTTACAGATCTACTGGAAGAAAGTTCCAGGGCATTCTAGAGTCCCAGGCGATGACAAGCACTACAATGACATTGCAGACTCCTTAGCCAAAGAAGGAGCCGACGAAGGTCCTCTATGGTCCTTCGACCCCTCCTGGTTAATCGGGACTCTGCCAACACATCCTTCAGTCAGAGTTATGGCAGTCACACGTGCACAGGCCGCAACCAGACCTGCTGACAACGCAGTCTCTGTACGACCCGCACTGACTGACCCAGACATCATCCAACTACAAAAGTCGGATCCTGCTATCAACTCCATGATACTGTACCTGACTGATCCGAACAAAAATAGTCCGTCTAAAGACGACCTGGATTCCGATCCAGACCTTAAGGTCCTCTATCAGCTGCGCAAACAGCTAAAACTAATCAAGGGCATCTTAACTTTCGCTCATGGACCAACGTCCTCACCTGTGTTCGTGGTTCCCCATGACCAAAGGGGGGTGATGTTAGTTCATGCCCATGATCTCCCGTCCGCAGGACACAAAGGAGATAAAGCCACGCTGACGGCATTAAAACAAATTGCCTATTGGCCTGGAATGAAAAAGGATGTCAAGGACTACATTGAAGGGTGCGTGGTCTGTGGCCAGTTTCAGCCAACCAGACCACTTCACAGAGCACCACTGCAAAGCAGAGGCATTGCATTCCCATGGTCTGACCTCCAGATCGACTGGGTTGGACCACTCACTAAGAGCTCTAGAGGAAATAAATATTTTCTCACGGTAACCTGTGCATTCACCAAATGGGTAGAATGCCTACCAGCTCCTAACGACACAGCACAAACCACTGCTATGTTGTTAATGAATCATATATTCTCAAGGTTTGGACTTCCCCTTCGGGTGAACTCAGACCAAGGTACACACTTCACAGGTGAAGTGATGAAAGAACTGTGGAAGACGCTAGGCGTCAAGGCCAACTTTCATGTCGGCTACCACCCACAGGCTTCAGGCCAAGTAGAGAGAGCAAACAGAACTGTGGTGAGTATTTTGAAGAAATACGTGGCTGCAAACCACAAGGACTGGGACGTGAAACTCCCTCTGGTCCTCATGGCCATAAGAGCCACTCCACACACATCAACTGGCATCTCTCCCTTCGAGATGATGACCGGTCGACAAATGACTCTCCCTCTACACCTGTTGTACCAACCAGGCGACGCCGCCATGGCGACAGCCTACACTACACAACAATACATGAAAGATTTGAATGTACACCTCAGAAACACTTTTGCTTTCGCCCAGAAAAACCTGGAAAAATCGGCTGATGGACGTAAGGCGTACTATGACCAGAAGGCCTCTCACGATGAACTCCAAGTGGGAGACAGGGTCTGGTACTATACGTTCGCTCCCACAACCGGGAAAGGAGGGTCCGAAACCGGAACTCTCGCCCGCAAACTAATGCCCAGGTGGACTGGACCTCATCTGATAACAGACAAAGTGTCCTCAGTCGTCTACGAAATCAAAATCAGCAAAGGCCGCAAAGAGCCAATTGCTAAATGGGTACATCGAAATCAGATCAAACCTTACAAGGCGTTCAATGACTCCACAAAAGATAAAGATCTCACAAACACACCGACTTCATGGGATAATAAGGTCGTCCAAGCACAAGTTAGTAAATAAACTAATCAGGTTTAAACTACCGTAATTTCCCACCCTATAAGTCACATTGTCCAATTTGAACTTAGAAACGCTAAGCCTAAACTCACAACAAAAAAAACTAACCTTAACAACCGTTTAAATCCACGAGATTTAATTTGACCTCGGTCATAAAGTTGAGACCTGTTTTTCTTGTGTGTTGCACTTTGGAATCTGACGACAAGAGTGTGTCGAAGCAGTGAAACGTTGTTTCCGTGTTGTTTAGTCATTACTGTTGTCATTAGTTGAGATTTTGTTTGGTTCTGAACACTCCCAGCCAAAAAGGTTTTGTATTAACATTGGTTAATGAATGATATGGATTTAACTATGCCAACATGCAGTTCGTTTTGTTAAATCTCAATCGTCGAAGAGTCAATGTAGTTTAAAGCTACTCAAGGTACAATAAACTACACTGGTCTCACAATTTCTAAATTGAACCGATTCGATCGTTTCTATTCTAGATTATCTATTCATTTTGATGAGTCTCGCCATAGACTTCAAAATTTATTAGGAATACCAAATCCTACGTCGTGCGTCTAAAAGACAACAGACATTTAGATCAAACTATATTTCATTTTTCTATTTTAGTTTAACCTAAACTAAGTAATGAATGGAGGAATAGTTTGGAATTAGAGGCCTTCGTTACAGAAGCCCTCCAAAATTCTATAGGTACAGATCCCTATACCTAATTTATAGATTTGATCCACCCCTTAATTGGTAATTGTAGCTGATCTAAACCATGATAGCTTACATACCAGGTGCATATAGGTAAGGCTTAATGTAAAATCCCAATCATAAGCCCACCTTAAAAACCACATAATTGCATGACACATAGAACCAGAGTGGCACTGACTGGAAACCAACCAGCCTCCAACCATCGATGTGGGGACCTGCAGCTCCAACGCTTGGTCTTCAACCTTCATCCAAGGGCCGCCTCCTCTGCGTCAAATCGAGGGATCCCCTCTACATGCTGATTATGAAAACAATTGTTGCTGATCATTCAACAAAACTAATCGTTGGGGATTTACTGCTGTGGAATTACCGCTGTGGATTATAAGACTTTGCTTTCCAAGGGATCACAGACTTTGTTTTCCAAGAGTTAACAGACTTTGTTTTCCAAAGGATTAAAAGCTTTTCGCAATGGGATTACCTACGAACAGTATGGAATTTCCAAAAACTTTATGGGATTATAATTTTTGATTTTTTTTTTCCACTTGCTGGATTACTTCAAGATCAAAGACAGTTCAAGGTTTCCTTTCGTGTTGGACCCCATCCCCAAGGACTGGCGATGGCTTCCAAAAGGGGGGAGATGTAGTGGACCTACCCAGGGTCAAATTAAGGTTTTTGAACTGTCCAGTGATGACCTTTACTGACCTCTCAGTAAAGCAAGACATTTACTACAAAATTATTCATTTAGCTATAATCTGATAACATAGTCACCAATAAGAGACTATTTCTATCTTTGATTTTAGGCTGATGTGATCAAAAGAATAACTTTTGTCATTTTCATGATGTGTGCTTTTAAGCTGTGTTATTCTGTGAGAGTTAAACTGTGTTTCACTGCTGTGTCAAAGGTGCAATCTCGGGTCACAGAGACTTCTTTTAATTTTGTTAATTCAAATGTTATCAAATGAATAATTTTATTTGTAAGAGCATCAGTACATTTTAATGTCAGATAAATCAAATACTCTGCTTAATTCAAAATGTTGTACATGGAGGATTTCTCCTCTCCTCTCGAACTTGCATGTGAAGATAAAAGGAACACTTTATCTCATTCATTTTAGCTTGAGCTCAGGACAATCTAGACACCCAAAGACTTTTGTTTTTGTCCTATTTAATAATCAAGCTATTATCATTAATAGGTCCCATATGTGATGCTTAATGACGTTGTTTTAATCAAACCAACAGTATTTTGTTAAAGTGTTAAAGCAAAGGAATCAGTTTTATGATAAAATGCTGACATCTGAAACTAACACTTTATCTTTCTGACAAACTAATCTTTTGACCCCCTTTCAACATGTTGATGTCATCCTCACATCAACTTATGATGCCATTCGGCCAATCAGAAAGAACACATTTTCTGGGTCACGTCTCAGTTAAAACCTTCACATCTTACTTTCTCTGGAAGTCTGCTGGAGTAAGCCTCAAACTATGGTCTTCTCCAAAGAACTGATGATCGTCTAGTCACACGCTAAGGACACGTCATTCAGTTAAAAGATTTATAACATGCCTGTTATAAATCTATTTCAAGCCGTGAAAAGCTCTCTTTTATTGACATTCCTTTAAGGAACGTCTTATCTTGGAAACACCACCAGGAGCTGCCGTTACTTTCGGTTCGAGTCAAGGCGCACGTCTGGAGACGCTGAGAATGGTAAACGAACTGACCAAACTGGACCGAGGGAGACTGACCATCTTCACGAGGTAACAAGTCGTCAAATGCTTTGCCAAGGGTACCAACGTGTAGCTTTAATCGGCCGGAGAACTGCCATGTTTCTGGTTAAAACACATCAAGATAACTCCCTGACTCTTAACTTTTCTTCCTCCATAAATTTCTCCTCCTAAATCTTTCCCTCTCTATCTAAGCTGGAAACTATTTTAAGCTGAAATGCCCCTCAGACTAAATATGTGTAACATCTAGTATTTATGTCTGTTGTGTTAAATCAAGTGTGCTGACGTATTTGAATTGAAAGAAAGTGAAATCATGTCAATCAAGTGTAATGGTGTTAATTTAGTTGATTTATTTTAAATAAATGATAGTGTCTCTTTGACATATCAAACTAAGTTAACGTCTTTGTCACTTAATGGCTTTGTGTATTTATCCATCATAAAGATCACAGAAATATTGGGTAAACTGAAAAAGAACAGAATCCGTGAATTTACTATTCAATCTGAATAAGTAAATTAATTAAGATAAAGAGGTCAGTATTAATATTGACCTCCTCATAATTCTTACACATCCAACAACAAATGCAAGAGAAAAACAGTAATAACATCTAGAATTAACTAAGAAAAACATCAACTAGTAATACACTAAGCCTAATATAGTGGGAATAAACAGCAGCACGAACATGAGTTTGTATGAGCAGATGGTCACAGATGAACACAGATGAACACAGCAACAAGAAAACAGATCAGCATCAGCATGATGTGATATTTTGCAGTGTTTATTTTTTTATTTTATTTATGGCTGGTGGTGTTGTTGCTCCAGCTGAGGTTATCATTCATGTGTACACCCAAGTATTTGTAGCTGGAGACCACTTCCACTGCAGACCCACCTATTTTCAGTGGGGCATGGGTGTGTTTGTTCCTTCTGAAGTCCACAATCATCTCCTTTGTCTTCTTCACATTCATGTGAAGATTATTCTCTTTGCACCAGCTCTCCAGGTGTTCCACCTCCTGTCTGTAGCTGGACTCATCATTGTTTGTGATGCATCCCACCACCGCTGTATCATCTGCAAACTTAACAATATGACAGCCTGGAAGTGTGGCTGTACAATCATATGTGAGCAGAGTGAACAGAAGGGGGCTCAGCACACATCCCTGAGGAGAGCCAGTGCTGAGGGTTATGGTGGAGGAGGAGAAGTTGTGGATCTTCACGGACTGTGGTCTGTCTGTTAAGAAGTCTAGTACCCAGTTACAAATAGAGGGGCTTAGTCCAAGTGTAGATAGTTTGTCTATCAGAGTTTGGGGGATCATGGTGTTGAAGGCAGATGTGAAGTCCACAAAGAGCAGACGCACGTATGAGTCCTTCTGATCCAGGTGGGTGAGAGCAGTGTGGACCACGGAAGAAATGGCGTCCTCTGTTGATCGGTTCTCACGGTATGCGTATTGATGAGGGTCCTCGTTGATGTTGACGGTTGCCTTGATGTGGGACATGACCAGTTTCTCAAAACATTTAGCGACTATCGGGGTGAGGGCCACCGGTCTATAGTCATTCAGACCAGTCACTGTGGAGCTCTTTGGGACTGGGATGATGGTCGCGGTCTTCAGGCAGGTGGGAACTGACTCCAGTGCAAGTGAGGTGGTGAAGATGTCAGCCAGCACCTCACAGAGCTGGTCCGCACATTCCTTCAGAACTTTCCCTGGGATGTTGTCCGGTCCGGTTGCTTTATGAGGATTAATCTTTCTGAGACTGCCTCTCACTTCTGCTGCGGACACCCTGAGATGCTCTTCATCTGGTGATGAGGTGAGTCTGGTGCTAGCTGGTCTGTTTGGATCATCAAAACGTGCATAAAACTTATTGAGGGCATCAGGCAGAGATGGGTCCCTGGGGCATTGTTTGTTTTTGCCTTTGTAATCTGTTATGCATTTAATACCCTTCCACATGCTCCGTGGGTCTTGTGAGGTGAACTGTCCCTCGATCCTCTGTGCATACGTGGCCTTGGCCTTCTTAATGCCATCCTTCAGTTCTTTCCTGCTCTTTCTCAGCTCCTCTTTATCTCCTGACTTGAATGCAGTGTCCCTGGCTGCTAGCAAGGCGTGAACTTCTTTATTTAACCAGGGTTTCCGGTTCGGGTAGGATTTAACATATTTTTTTATGGATACATTTTCAGAGCATGTACTGATGTAGCCCAGGACTGAGGAAGCGTACAGTTCCATGTCCACTGAACTTCCATCAGTAGCTGCTTCTCTGAAAACAGACCAGTTTGTCTTCTCAAAACAGTCTCTCAACATGGGGGAACTATCTTGAGGCCAGATTGTTATCTCTCTTTGTTCCGGCTTGGAGCGCCTGAGTGGGGGGAGCTGTCTTGGTGCCAGGATCAGAGAGTCGTGATCGGAAGCTCCGAGCGGTGGGCGTGTCTTCGCCGTGTATGCCCCCTTTACATTAGTGAAGACTTGGTCGAGCGTTTTATCTCCTCTCGTAGCTGTGAAGACGTTCTTATTGAAGGCTGGGAGGGAGACTTGAAGATCTACGTGATTCACGTCTCCGCAAACAATGAAGAGCCCCTCAGGATATTTACACTGCAGCGAGGTGAGTAAGTCATGAATTTCTCCCTGGGCGTCATTAGCATTAGCATCGGGTGCTATGTAAATAGCTGTTATTAAAATCACAGCATGGTCGCGAGGAAGGTAATGCGGCCTACATCTTACTGTGATCAACTCGACGGCAGCTGAACAAAGCCTTTTTATCACGGAACAGTTCGTGCACCAGTCTTTGTGTACGTAAATACAAACACCGCCGCCTCGTGTTTTCCCTGTAGTCTCGGTGCACCGGTCCGTTCTGAAAAAGAGCCTATTATCCAGCTCGTAAACAGAGTCTGGTGTGTCCTCCGAGATCCACGTTTCTGTCAGGCAGAGCACGGAGCACCTTCTCATCTCCTCCGACGTGGTCACTCTCAAACGAAGTAGATCCATTTTGTTGTCCAGCGAGCGGACGTTAGACAGAAAAAGAGCCGGCATCGGGGGTCTACCGGTTTTAGCGTCTGCCCGCAGTCTCGTCATAATTCCTGCACGGCAACCTCTCTTCTTTCCACGAGAGCACCGCTTCCTTTTCTTTCCCCTGGAGCGCATCTGCTTCCAGAAGGACGTTCTTAGCAGCTCCAATCTTCCGAGCTCTGATTTGAGTTCGTTGCTGATTTCAGCTGTGCCCTGTGGTAAATCCGCTCCGATTCTTAACAGTTCAGTTCGGCTATAATTCACCCGCAAAAAAAAAACCATTTCATTCCTCTTCTTTCAAATACCTGCACCTCTCCATAGTCTCTTCCACCTGTTCCCTGCTCTCACCACAGATCACAGCATGCAGCACGTGTGTTCAACATAAACAACAAGAAGTTTGAAGAAATAATGGTGTAGTCAACTCCTGCATGTCTTGCTTTGTTTACATGTTGTTAAAAACATCATCAACACACACACACTGTCAGACCAGTCAATTTATAAAATGACAACTTTGTTGTGACTAAACTTTTAGAAGCAGCTGAGTTAATTTTAGCATTCAGCTACTGTTTTGTTATTTTTAGCTCAAAGTCTTGCTGATTTTAGCTGTTAGCAACAGTTTTGCTCATTTTAATTTAAACATTTCAGTTTATTCTTCAACATGTCTCGGCAAAGTCATTCAGCACTCTTCTTTTTTTGATGCCTCGTTGCGGAGCGAAGAGCAGGAATTGGAAAAACCTGCAACCCGACCTGCCGTGCTGTGAAAACTTTAAAAATAAGTGAGATACCAACTTCAATTTTTGTGTGTTGCTTCATGTAGGTGTAAGAAAGTTTCCTAAACTGGGCTGCCACATCAAAATCCAAGATGGCTCCCATCATGTAAATGTGTAAACTGGCCGCCCCTATTATTTGAGAAAACTCTGCTTTCTAGTTTTAAAAACGCTTAAGAGAAGGGTTTCTTCAAATGAACGGGGTGGTCGAAGATTAATCTCTGGGGCCAAGTCCACCATTGGCCACCCCCTGGCTCCTCCACTTCAACTGGTAGTGGATAAAATGGCTCCCTCTGTTTGCCACGAGCTGTCAATCTGCGCTGCCTCAAAAAAATAAAAAAATAAAAAAAATAAACTGACTCTTTTTCTCCACAGTGTAACCCTCAGCCACTTGAATATCCATCCATCCATCCATCCATCCATCCATCCATTCTCTTTTACTCGCTTCTTCCTTTTTGGGCTATGGGGGTCACTGGTGCCCATGTCCAGCCATCACTGTGTGAGAGGCGGGGGACACGCTGGACATGTCTCCAGTCCATCACAGGGACACATAGAGACAAACGAGACAACAACCATTCACTCTCTCTCTCTCACCTTGGCACAGTTTACCAATCAGTCTAACATGCATGTTTTTAGTCTGTGGGAGGAAACCGGAGTACCCGGAGAAAACCCACGCAGCACGGAGATAACATGCAAACTCCAGACTGAAAAGCTCTGGTCCGCGGTTTGAACCGGTGACCTTCTTGCCGAGTGGCAACAGTTTTACTGCACCACCGTGTCACCACCATTTGAATATCTTGCAACAAAAACATTAAGGTTTACTTTCCTGTTCGATTCCAGTCCAGAAAAACACTCATGTCAAAATCTACAAACAAATTCACTTCACAAATTCACTTTTTGGGAGCGGTGGTGCAGAGGTTAGGGAAGGAGGGCATGTGGTCGGAAGGTCACCAGTTCAACTACCCATACTGACAACATCAAAATGTGGGTGGAAAAGGTGAAACACCCACATCTGCCTCCACCCTCACATGCCCCACTCTGGGCCCTTGAGCAAAGCTCTTAACTCCCAGACAGGCCTCTCTTGAACAGGAGTCCTCGTGACTCAATGAGACTACCTGTTTAAATAAAGGTTAAATAAAAATAAAACAAATCTGTCAGTGACGGGGGACATCGTTGCACCGCTTGTTCTCCTCCCACAGATCATGGTTGAAAACCTTCAGAATGTGCGGCTCAGTGGAGAAGAGCTGTGACCGTCGTGTCCTCTCAGACAACAGCGGGGCTTTGTCTCTGTTTGGAGCTCTGCAGCAGAAACATCTTCAAAGTTGAAATGAGTCACAGAAAGTTGGACTTTACAAGTCTGGACCTGTGAACTGACATCTTTAATAATAATAATAATAATAATAATAATAATAATAATAATAATAATAATAATAATAATAATAATAATAATAATAAACTTTATTTGTATAGCACCTTCCTACAATGCCTTGCATTGACCAAGGTGCTTAACAGGACAGAAAATATAAAAACAGGTACAATTAATCAGTGAAAATAAAAATAAAAACAGCAGCAATAAAAGGAGGCAGTGGAAATAAAAATGCTACATACTAAAATACCAAAAGTAATAAAAGTTACAGATTGAAAGCTTTTTTAAACAAGTGTTTATGTTTTTACAGTTTAGGTTGGTTGATTTCTGCACAATGTTTAACAACTTAAGTGCAACCGTCCGTGTCACACTGACCTTCCTGCTTTGTGAACTTTCCATAAGAAACTCATCTTCTCCCACATCTTTACGGCTTCACTTACAGTTCGGACATTAAAACGTCTCCGTAACGCCCGTGTCTGTGAATGTTTAACTTCTTCTTGTCCAGGTTAATCTGCAGTTTTGCTTTTGTGTGAGTAAACAATAAAATTGTTGAGTAATTTTCATCATATTCAATGCGCAGCAGGTATGAGAGTGAAATGTCAGCAGGCAGTTTGTTACATCATGGAAAATTAGCAGTCTTAAAACTTTGGCTTATCTTCATAAAAAAACTGGATCAGTTTAATGAACTCTCAGATGAACAGTCTGGCAGCCTTTTCTAACTGTACTTAGTGTACATTATATTCTAATCCTGCAAATCTTCACACGTAACAAAAAGGAAAAAAATATATATATTTTTTGTTTGTTTGTTTCGAACCGTTAAAATTTCAACAAAGCATAAAACATAAATACAATTTTTAATATTTCCACCAAAATATTCTGTAATAAAAAAAAAACACGTTTGAAAAGGGAGCAGGAAGAAGCAAAGTCTTATCCTGTCCCTAAGTTTACATACAAATTCTGAATTCTCAAGTAGTGATTCAACAAATACATAAATGCCTATACGTGCATGCATATATACATACAGACATGCATGCAAAGCTATATATACCTACACATACATCAATATACCTGTAGATACAAATTTATTCTCTTATCACCTACAAATCAAAGATTACCGTATTTTCTACCGTGCAAGTCTCATCAGTGCAAATATGTCTAATAAAGTGCAAAAATCTATAAATATGTTGCTTTGCTGTGTATGCTGGTGAAGATTCTCAGTCATCCAGGACATGATAAAACCAGAACAAGCGTTCAATACAAAAACAACTGGACTTTATTTGTTACAGAATATGTTTCGCCCTCTATCCAGAGGGCTTCATCAATAAATAAATATATCGATAAAGCCCTCTGGTTAGAGGGCGAAACGTTTTCTGTGACAAATAAAGTCCAGTTGTTTTTGTATTGAATGCTTGTTCTGATATTTGCTGTGTATGTTGCATCTATTGTCACAGCTGACAACCTGGAAATGTGGGCCGAACCCAGAAATGTGGGCCGGTGTTGTGCCAAAAATCGATGAGCTGACAAATGATGGCCGCAGGAGCGTGCATGGGAGGACTTTAACAATAATTTAACAAGATTAGCACTTAAAAACAATTATTTGTTTGCTCAACATTATAGTAAAGGTTGAACTTTTACTTAATAAATGCACTTTAATGGTCAATTCAGCTGCTTGTCTCCGAGGCAGCACAGCGAAATTCATCTGATTTGACGGTTGCTCCAGGCAAACTGGACAAAGGTGACAGGCTATGGCAAGCTGATTATGTCAGCCATTTTACCTATTACATGATACAATGGCATGCCATACTACTCGAGTGTCATCTAGTGGCTGATAATGGTAGTGATCAATATTTTCTTTCAGAATGAATGAAAATGGTCATGTCTCTGGCAAAATCTGGTTTATAAATATGGAAAATAATCCATAAATAAGTCGCTTCAGCGTTTAAGTCGCAGGGCATGTAAATTATGCAAAAATAGTCACATATAGGCCAAAAAATATGGTAATATGCAGACACAGATAAATAATTTAACAGTTGGAATAACATGGTTTTGTCTCATTCATTTTATACACATTAATTTTGTAATCCTTATATTCTTTGTCTTGAAAAGTGCAATATTTTTACTTTGCTTAATCTCTTTGAATTTATGTAAAAAAAAAAAAAATCAAAAAGTTTAGTTTAATAAAAAAAATTATATATAGACAAAAATGATGATAAATGGCTAAAATAGCCAATATTTGACATGCTCAGCAAAGAAAAATGTACACATAGTTTTCATTTTTCTGTTTTGGTCTAAATATTTAGAAGTTATAAGGTTTTGCTCATCAGTTTTCCAGTGTGAACTCTGCTCCAGTGCAACAGGTATCATGCACAGTTAAACGACTTACAACTTTGACACAGAACAAAGTTCCGGCTGCCAAAGCAATGATTCACTTCCTGACCCTAAACCTATATGCTGTTTGTTTAAATGAAGCGGGCTGCGGTTCATCCTCTGTCAGAGACATCTTCTGCTTTCCTTCACTAACTTTAACCAGTTTGTGTCAAATCATGGCAGTTTTAGATGTTTTGCTGCAGTCCTCCTCATCATCCCTGCTGGTGGTTCTGTTGCTCCTTCTGCTCACATATGTACTGTCTTCTTACAGCTTCACGTCCAAAAAACCTGGCAAGGATCCACCAGGGCCACGAGGCCTCCCGGTGCTCGGGAACCTCCTGCAGCTCGACCTGAAGAAGCCATATCAAACGTTCGTGGAGGTGAGGAAGCTCCTGAAGGAGTTACAGCTCGGACAATTATTTATTTCCTAAACAGTTGTTGATTTATTTTACTGTGAACATTAATGTGGAAACTGGTTCTAATTTTCAAACTTTGCAACAACTCTAACCATTAACCATTTTTGAGCTCATTGTTTTTATGCATTCCAATTTTCACCAGTAATTCATAT
>JBBPBX010041018.1:16800-29076 GCA_038048925.1 Garcialebias charrua
ACAGTGAACCAGTATATATGTATACAGTACATGGTATATTTACCCTGATGCATGCTCAATAATCCAGGTAGAAAAATCTAAAAAAGCTAAGTCTGGTCCTCTGGACATTCAAAAAAACAAATCAAAAAATAATTTGATTTTTGCTTTGTTTTTTGTTTTGTTTTTTTGAATGTCCAGAGGACCAGACTTAGCTTTTTTAGACATGATATATTTGTCTGTATATTTGTTTCTATGTTTGTGAAGTCCTACCACTTCTAAACAGCCAGGGAAAGTAAAAAAACGTTAAAGCAGTTTGAGTAAAGGGGGCCATTGTGGGGACCACTAAGTTTTTAGGGGTGACGATCTCCCCAAGCCCATCCTTGGTGGTGCCTCTGGTTTCACTGGGGGTTATAGGGCTTTATTTTTGAAGTCAACAAAACGTTGAACTAAAACTTGTTGGAGACAGTGATTCTACAGCCTAACCAAGTAACTGATTCATAAAGTAAAAGTTAATGTTTAGTTTCCTATAGGTGTGAGAAAGAATATGCATGAGTTAAAGTGATTGAATCACACACACTCTGTCATAAACTTTTATCACTATTTATATAAAAACACTGTTTATATTAGTGTGACAAACTCATACAAGCATATAGTTTAAGTTTTGTTTTATGACACTATTTGATTTATTACATGCACACTTGTGTTTGAAGGTTTGTATACTCTGTTTCCTTGTAATCAGTGTCTGTAAAGGTTTAAGCTTCTACTTCAACCCAACTTCTCTTCCAAAATATCTACTTTTACAGAATTTTTCATGATGCAGCTTTCCTGGACGTTATAAAATAAATTATAGGAATAGTGCTTGGTAATACATACTTTACAGTGTCTCCAAAATCTGATGTTCTAAGTGTATAAAAAGTGCAGTGCTCTTAGATATTGCAAAATATGCTTTGTATTTTCCATATTAATTTGTTTTATTTGAAGCTGTAGAGCTGACATGATGCATATAATGTTGCATTTGCTCTTCAGGCAGGACTATTTTGTTCTTTTTTGTTAAATACAAAAATATGATTGTGTTTTTTATTTTATTTTATTTTTATTAGTTGTCTAAGAAATATGGATCAGTCTTTACAATCTACCTCGGACCCAAAAAGGTGGTGGTCCTGACCGGGTACAAGACGGTGAAGGAGGCACTCGTTCAACATGATGAGGAGTTTGGAGAACGAGAGGTCATTCCAATTTTGAAAGAATTCACCCAAGGCCATGGTAGAGAAGAGCAAATGTACAGTATTCAGTTTTTGCTTTCATTTGTCACATTTTAAGTGAAAGGCAACTTCATGTTTTATTTCAGGGGTTTTATGGTCAAATGGTGAGTCGTGGAAGGAAATGCGGCGCTTTGCTTTGACCAACCTCAGAGATTTTGGGATGGGAAAGAAGGCTTGTGAGGACAAGATCATCGAGGAATGTCAGCACCTCACTGAAGTTTTTAAGGAGTTCAAAGGTACAAACCATCAGTTTAAGTACAGTCACATATATACAGTATATACAGTATATATATATATATATATGTATATACATATACTATATATATATACTATATATATATATACTGTATATATTTTTTAGAACAGGGCTATTCAACTGGCAGCCCCTGGGGCCAAATCAGGCTCACGGATGAACTCAGTTCGTTCGACCAATGGGTTCATTTTTAAATAAAACTAGATTTTAAACCATAAAACAAACTTAATGACAATAAAAGAAAGTTAATTCTCAATAGTCCAGGTATCAAATCCGCTCATTCTCAATCAGTTCATGGTTAATGACAATAACTGCAGGATGACTGGCCCCTGAGCTCTTGGCTCTCAGTAACTGTGGCCCCTTGAGCAATTTGCTCTAGAAGCTTTTCCTGTTGTTGACATTGTTGTGATGTCTGAAATTCAGAGTAAATAAAGTGGTCTGAAAATCTCTGAGCTGGAAGTATTGATGTCTAAAGCACTTCAGCATTATCTCTGTCTAACACACACAGAGAGAGACACACAAGACACACACACACACGCACACACTGCACTTCCCCTTCCTGGTGGAGTGCAGGATGTGCGGCTAAGGAACTAAGCAGTTTTTCTCCTCCCTGCAGTCGTCACAAATGCTTTACGAGCCACGTTAATATCGGCATTCTCCTGATTCAATCAAGCGACTTGCTGCTTTGTGAAGTCGTCACACTTCATGCAGTCCCGTGTTCTGGAGTCGTGCTCTTCATCCCGGCATTAGGGAAGTGGCCTATAGAGAAAGCATGTGAGGCTGGCACGCCACTGCCTATAAATAGCCATCACCAAGCAGCAGAAGAAACACTTTTTCAGAAATTTGTTTTCGGACACTTGAAACTGTAAGTCCTCCCTGAATTTGCACGGATGGAGAGCTGCAGGGCAAAGATGAGAGGAAAAAATGCTGAGACCGTGGAGAAGAAGGAAGTGGATATCAGGATATCAAAGGAGGAAGAAAAAGCACAGTGACCTCACTGATAGCATCTCCTGCAACTGTATCACTTTACCCAGGGACAAGAAAGCTGCAGGGAACACTTGAATCATGCATGAAAAGAGCAACGAGGAACATGTTCTAAAGAGAAGGTGGTGAAGAAGTAAAGAGTAAACAGAGGAGCAGGAAGCACTTGTTCTGCACTTACCTGCTCATGGGTTGGTGGGATGGAGAAGTGGGGAGAGTCAAAGGGTCCTGGGGTGGTTTGAGTGGTGAGGGGGAGTCTTGGTTTGAGCTTGAAGCAAGGCTGAAGGGTGGTCCAGGAGAGGGGTGGAAGGATGGAATGACAGGGAGACGGGGAGGCTGAAAAGGGGGGAGAAGTAACCCCGCTTGCCCTCTCCCTTCCTTCCTGTTTGTCTCTCTTTTCCTCCTACAATAAACACTGGCTCTCTGACCCACTCGCTCGGAGGCAGACACTGAAACCAGAGTCACAACAGGCAGAGGAAACACTTTACATTTACAAGCTCTGCCAAGGGGGTGGGGGGTAGGATGGAGTGGGCTCCCCTCCCACCCTCCTTCAGGCAGCCAATGGACGGTGGCTGAGATGTGACCCGTCAGCCAATAAAAGCGCTGCCAGCCGTTATTTCACCCCAGCCAATAAGTGCAGTAGCTCATATCCAGTTGGAATAATTACAGAATAGAAGGAGTCATGAAAAGCTTCCCCTCTGAAGGACACAGAGAGCCACACTGCTGCCAGACACTGATTTAAGGTAGTCCGCACCAGTAAACCCAGTAAAATGTTACTACAACCTCACATTCAGAGGTTGAAGTTAGAGGGAGTTTGATGACTGTGTTAACCACGACCCAAAAGCAGGACTGATGATATAAAATACCCCCCCCCCCCAAAAAAAAGGCCAGGTAAAACAAAAAATAAAGTTCAGAATAGAAACCAGGACCAATTAAGAGAGCGAACAAAGTCGAGGATCTTCCCCTGAACAAAGGAAACCAGTCATGACAAAACGACCAGTGTGCTGATTTGAAACTAAAGGTGGTATCTCACTGAGCTGCGATCGTTGGAACACTAGTTGGTGAAAAACATCCCTCCATTTTGTGGAAAATAAAATGCTAGAAAATACATGAATTTTCCACTTTAGTCGTGTGTTCAGGTGTCAAAATGCAGCTTCAGAGCTTTTAAGGCAAGTTGGAGATTGTCTGATGGCTTTCTTGAGGATTTTTCAAGAAAGGTTGTTGCACAGTTTTTTAAAACACGTTCCTGACTTAAGCGACATGGTTGCACACCTCTGAGATTTACACTGGGAAGTTGAGAACCCTGTGAAAATTGCAAGAATCAGGAGATTCCCACCTACTCTTCACCAATAACTCACAGCTCAGATACCACCTTTAACAAATTGGGCCCAATTCCATTTACTCCTAAACTAGTTCTAATTCAAAGTCTAAAACGTAGTCGATAAAACATTCCACTATGAAATGGGACACCCCTAAAATGATTAACGCCAGTTATTACGCCATCAGACTCTCTCATGCTGCTGTATTCATCCATACCCATCTACTCACTACAGACTCATGTTCGGGCTGCTGTTAAATCAGTACCTTCGGATGTTGTCGGTCCATTCAATGGGCATTATCAGTTATTATCATCCCCATATATAGCGGCGAAACTGTCCAATCTACCTCCTAGCAGGTTTAAAAGAATGTTATTTGCGTTACAATCGCTGTGAGTAGGCAGCGTGTTGCCGTGAACCCGGAAGTGTGTGTTTTTTGAGTTTTTCAGCTTATATAGCCATTTTCCTAAACCTAACGTTACACCTGACTGACCCAGAGGACAAACACTAAACCTAACCCACTTATCCTTGTACCTAAACCTAACCAAGAGCCCAAACGTAACGCTAGACCCTTTACTCTAAACTTTAACACGTTGCTAAGGACGGAGCCTGCTGTCATCGCTACCAACGGTGATAACGTACCTTTAAACCTACTAGGAGGTACAGGAGGGGCAGTCTGACCGCTATGTATGGGTGTGATAATAATGGATAATGGCCATTTAATGCTTGATAACGTTCGGAGCGGGTAGTTAAATACACCGTATTATTTTATATTACACATATAGTGTTTAGCGTATATCTTAGATCTATTAGTGTATTGTTTAGTGTTCGTTTAGTGTATATTTTAGAGTCTTATATACAGTTTCTATTTATACTTTATATTTTTGCTATTTTTGGGGTTGACTCTGATACTTGAGTACACTGTTTTGTTCCACCTAATGTAGTATGAGTGACAATAAAGAAACTTAAACTGTTGTTCATATCTTTGATGTGACTAGAGGCAATGCACATACATTCGTCCATGTCATGTAAAACTAGTTTTCTAAGGGCCAGCTTACATGGCGCGTATTTTGAGTGGAACCGCTACTTTCTCTTTGCAACTTTGCTTATCGCCTACACGACGCTGCTGGCCCCCCTCTTTGACTCCGATACTTTTCTGATCCTGCTCTCAAGGTGGAACTTTTTCGCTGACCCCCCGTTGATAATGTAAACATCTCCCGCGGAGCTTTTGTTTGAACACATGCACGCAGCACGCACGCGCAGACAGCCGGCATTTTAACAATGGCGGTGGACTGGACAGTGGACACACGCACCACTTTCTGAACTATAGCTGATGGAATATATTTTGATTCTCATATTTAATTATTCTACACCTTACCTGCATCTGTGTTGGAAGAGAGCCAGCTGCCTGGATCCAGTTGTCGCTGTTAACGAGGCAGTCGGACATTTCACGTGTCACGCTGCACTATAACATACTAAATGTGCTATATATTAACAGTTTAACAATAATAAACAGTATTTATGTTAGCGTGGGAGATATTTAAATTTATCTGAGCTAAATGAAGCTATCTGGACTCGTTACGTCATGCCTAACATGCTGCATGTTGAAAATGAAGACACCAGGTTGATTTTTAATTTATTTATTTATTCAACACCACAAACTCATGTCACAAACACTGAGAATTAAATTGAACACTTTTAAAAACACGTTAACCGAACTTTAATGAACTGGACTCTGTTGTTTTCATCCTGGTGGAAACTGGACCCACATCCGAACCGCCGGTCCGCTTCGTGGAACAGCTTCGACCTCGCAGGAAAAAAATAAAAATAAAACCTCAGTTGGTTGTTCTGTGATCGAACTAAACACAAGGAAACATTATTAAGAACATTGTTTACCTTGTAGCGCTGCTGGAAATCAGCTGATTCTCACGGACTAAAGTCAGACATCGTCACTCGGTTCAGGTCTGCTCAGCATCTGGTGTGCAGCTTGTTAGATGAAGCGGTCCCACTTGGTGTCAAATCTGTTGACTCTTATCCAAATTCCAGCTTTAACTTGTTGTTAACTTGTTGACAACAACTTGTAGTTAGCTGAACTTTTAGCCAGAGAGGAAAACAGGCTGCCTCGTCTGCTCTGTTTACCTCAGGCAGCACGCATGCGCAGTAGTGAAGGTTCCAAAAATCACAGCGCCATCTAATGGCCCAGCATGGTAACTACAGTGAAGTCATGAGGACTGGGGGTGGGGGGGGGAGTCGTATCCACAGGATTCGCCTGTGTCAACGCAAAACTTTTGACCTAATTAACATGCCCATAAGTTCCGTTTCCCCCACACAGTGTCCGTGTAAACAGGGCCTAAGAAATGTATGCAATATTTCATGAAGAGGAACGGCAAAAAGACAAAAGATTTGTCTAACAAAACATTTAAACAAAAAAAAACTTAGCGGTGTTAGAGAAATTAAACATTGATCATTTAAAACGTATTACTTTAAATGTATTCTGATGAATCATTAACCAGTTTGCTTCTCTAAAAGTATTGCTGTATGTAACAACATTTATCTGAAGAGCACAAGCTGTTGTTTCCTGGACACAGAACAAAAACACTGATTAGGCCAGCTCATGTTTAATCACAGATATTTTGACATTACGTTATTGTTTGTTTTGAACACTACCATGTTTTCCATGTGCTATCTGAAAATGTCTTCCTGTTATTCATCATTGTCCTACTTTTGAGAGAATAAAAGCCAAGCACGCACTGACCAATTCGGACTTGCTTCAAACACGTTTGAGCCTGGCTCCAAACGAGTTTGAAGTGATCACCCCTTTGCAAAGTCTACTTCTTGAAACGCACTCTTGTTTTTCTTGTGCGGTTCTTTTTAAGGTGAAGTTGAAGGTGATTTAAACTCAGTCATCAATTAGTTCCTTGACCAGGATTTCCTCATATCTGTCCCTCTGATGTACTTCGAGGTCCACTGTAAGCCTGTGCGCACGGCTGTTCCTAAAGTCCAGGTGAGTCTTGGAGGTGGACGTTTACCTCCGCCTGGCCAGCGTTTGAAAGGACCATCGAGGGGACAGTTTGACGGAGATCCAATCGAACACCACACAAATCTGCAAGAAGTGAGTAATAAGAAAATTAGCTTAGTATGACGTGAAGCTACTGTTTGTTTGCTGACGTACGTCATGAAGGTACTGTTTTGTTTGCTTAGTATGGCGGAAGGTACTGTTTGTTTGCTAAAGTACGACGTGAAGGTACTGTTTGTTTGCTGAAGTACAGTGTGAAGGTACTGTTTATTTGCTAAAGTATGGCGTGAAGTTACTGTTTATTTGCTGAAGTACAACATGAAAGTACTGTTTGTTTGCTGAAATATGGCATGAAGGTACTGTTTGTTTGCTGAAGTACGGTGTGAAGGTACTGTTTATTTGCTGAAGTATGGCGTGAAGGTACTGTTTATTTGCTGAAGTACGGCGTGAAGGTACCGTTTGTTTGTTGAAGTACGGCGTGAAGGTACTGTTTGTTTGCTGAAGTACGGTTTATTTGCTGAAGTACGGCATGAAGGTACTGTTTGTTTGCTGAAGTATGGCGTGAAGGTACTGTTTTTTGCTGAAGTACGGTGTGAAGGTACTTTTTGTTTGCTGAAGTATGGAGTGAAGGTACTGTTTGTTTGCTGAAGTATGGTTTGAAGGTACGGAAACTAGTTTCAGGCTGGGTCAAAAACCTCCAAAACAAGTGAGATTTCAGCCAAAAATAGGACATTTTTCTGTTTAGGCACGTCTTGTTGAGTTGTGTTCATCTGTCTGCATCTGTGTGGGCCTAAACGTGTGTGTGTCTTTGTTGTACTTCTCTGCGGGCCAATCTATCTTTGTGCATGTCTCTCTCTCTCTCTCTCTTTCTCTCTCTTTCTCTCTCTTTCTCTCTCTCTCTTTCTCTCTCTCTCTCTCTCTCTCTCTCTCTGTAAAAATGTAACTGAGGAATTTTGAGCTGATTTTCTGATCACAAAGTCAACTTTATAAACCTCTATTAGAAAAAAAACTACAAAAAAAATCATGTAAAAATCACTCCCTGAGCCTAGAATGTTACCAGATAAATACTAAAACCAGATATCTGAAAGATTAAATAATTACTAATGTACAAGATGAAAACTGTACTGATAGCAGGCCTAGCTTGTCCAGGAACATCTTGGGACTGGAGGTATCGTCTCCTAAAAACACAGAAAATAACACTGATTAGAGCTACTGTAACTCTCCATTTAAAACATGACTAAATAATACACATAACATGTTAATCGTTGTATTTTTCTGCACTTATGAAACAATTATACCGGGATAAAATCATCTCTTAAAACGTATCCGGAAACACTGGTCAGTAGGAGAGCTAACTAAAACTTTTAGTTAAAAATAAAATTATTGCATGCATATTTAAACCAAATAAATATAGCCGAATGGTTTACTAACATTTGAGAAATCGATCCATCTTGTTTACAAAATTCTAATCCAAATATTTTAGGTTTTAAGGCTTAACAAATGTGAAAATTTGAACATTTTGCATTGGATTTGGCATTAGCATAGCTAATTGCTAGAGACCCATTTATTAGCACTTTTTAACGATAAAAAATCCAAATCTGATTCGCTAGAACAAGCCGACAGGATTGCATTTCTTGTTTTGAAAATCTAGAGGTGAAACGGTCCGCCTTTAATCAGCTAAAATTACGTTTTTGGGTCGACAATAGCAGCTAACTGGAAGCTAAAGTTGCTAACTGTAGCTACGAAGCTTAGTTTTCCCATCTAAAATCCGTAAATAGATCGTCATATTGTAAAAACCGAACGCTTCAAAATTATGTTTTCTCTGCAAAAAGAAGCTGAGAATTTCGCTTTCCGATTTTATGAAGTACTTTTGCTGAGCAGGTCCACAGCAAAGAGCCACATCTTGAGAACTTTGACCCCGGAAAGAGAAAAACGTCAAAACTCCACCTTTTCCTGTAGAGACCCATAGTGGCCAAAACAAGGTATTGCAGGATCAAATAAAAATTAAAGCTTTCTATATCTTAGTGATTTAATTAAACAATATAAACAGGTCAAATTAAGTTTATGTACTAAATACAATTAACTGAAACATCTTGAGATAATAAAATATTTTATGATGTTCAATAAGATAAAGGGAATTTGGCTTTGAATTTGGCTTAAGGTTAAATTAACGTTTTCACTTTTATGTAAATGAACGTTTTTAAAATCCATTGTACAAATCAGGATACAGGAATGAATATCTTGAAGGTAAATGCTATTTCTCAAAATAGAACTTGCTAACATATGATAATTTTTTGAACCTGGCTTTTAATATTTACATTGCTATTTTATTTTATTTTTCTAAAAGCAGCCTGATAAGACAGGGTTTTGTGGAATGGGTAGGTAAGTCTGGCTGTGCCCAAAGAACACATACAGGTAGCGTTCACCAAGCTAGCAACTAAAGTAGAAACATATAGCATCTGAGTTTTGCATTTTGAGCCTCTGATTTTTGGTTACAGGATACGTGGTGGTCATCCGATGACCTTGGTGTCATGATCGAAACTGCGGATAGCTTTTGATAATAAACACTCGCATAGACTCACTTTTAGGACATGTGCCACACATAGCATAACAGATGTAGGTTAGAACTGACGTAGGTTTGCTGGATTACCTGCCTCTTTTCAAATTACTCTGTGATGAAAATTGTTTTATTACCTCAAAACTTTATATGAAGATGAATAAAGCTGACTTCTTCATACTTTTTGTTTGTACATGTTAGTCTCATGAATCACAAAGACTCATTCACAGAAGAAACCTGTACTTAAGACCTGATTGATTGATTGATTGATTGACTTAAGACCTGACATGGATTGAGTTTGCTAATGTTTTCCAAAGAAAATACATGATTGCCCTTGCCTTTGAAGAGGCTCATTTAGTGGGTCTGATTTGCCACAAGGGATGAAATGTAGTTAATGGTTAAATTTTTAAAGGGAAATTATATAAGAACTTGTTTCACATTTAGCTTTCTGAAACTATTACTCAGACTGTGTCTTAGTAAATTATAACCCATAAAACTTAGGTGAAACAGAATACTGTTTCAAAGGGGGGAGGTTGAAAACTGTTCCTAGAAAACTGTTCCTAGAAATAACTAATAATAATAAAGAATAAAACACTAATAACAATAATGATAACTCATAAACAGGAAAACAGCTCATACAATGATTAGATCATTAGTTATACAAAAAAATAACTTCTTAGATTTTTATATTCAAAACAAACAACAAAACGCCAATCATTAGCCGTTTAAAGGATCATTTAAAATAACCACATTAAATGGAAATTGACACATTGTACTGCTTTAGAAAAAGTAGGATAAATCAGAAGCCTACAAACCACATTGCTCTTGTATATATCCGTTTAATAACAGTATTTATTTTCTGTTTGAAATGCATGTTTAATCAATCTAAAAAAGGGGGACGCCCCTAGATACAGGTTTCCTGGACTGCAGGATCAAAACACACAAACCTGAAGTGGATCTGATCAAAGGTTAAATTAGAAATGTGGTGGTTCTGTATTTTTAAACACAACCGACTCGACTTGACTAGACTGGACTTATTTTGGGCTCATGAACCACATGTATGTTATTGTACTTTTCTATTTGTTACACATGTGTTTAAGTTTCTTCCATAGGCTATATGAAGAAAGGTAAAGTATATTGTAAGTATAAACCATCTTTGATACTAACTAAAACCAACCCTAATTACAATAATCATACTAATTAAAACCAACCCTAATTACAATGATCATACTAATTCAAACTAAACCCAATCACAGTGATTGATTACTGTACTTATTTTCACTGAAAAATGAAATCATTTATTGCTCTGTATTGTTTGTTGTTGTTGTGTTTTTGTGGAGATAATTTTGCTTCTAATAAGTAGATCCATTGAATGCAAATGTTTGATTTGGTAAGAATGGAATTTTATTTTTATTTTAAGTTTACAGAAACTATTTTTATTGTAACCATTACAGAAATTAGTTTAAGTTTACAGAAACTGACTTATTACAATCATTATAGTAAGAGTACATATTTGCAGTAGCAATTTTGTATTTTAGGAAACAGATTTTACTCACTAGGAGTTACCCACAGTTAGGCCTTCACCAGACTCACAAATGGGTCATGGGATCAAAAGGCCCTACAGTTTATTAAACAATTTGCAAGTTTTGGTGTCCAGTTCTTCTCTCAATAGACTACAGATTCCAGTACTCGTCAGGAGGAGATGCCCCTGAATCCCACCTCAAACTGGGTCCTGCTGAAGGTGACTAAACAAGGATGAACAGGACCCCACCAGGTGGTGGAAAGAACATCACACATCATCTGTCTCCGGAGGAAGAGCAACACCTGTTATGACTGCAGCCAGTGCACCCCTGCAAAAGGAGTTGGGTCAATCGCTGAGCCAGTTTGAAATCGATCTGGTCGAGCAATAGCTCCCCACTTTCTTAGGACAAGTGGCCTGACTACCCCCACCCCAGAAACCCACGCAAGCACGAGAGGAGCATGCAGACTCTACATAGAGCCCTGTCCAATTGGGGAGTGAGCCCAGGACCTTCTTGCTGTGAGGCAACAGTACTAACCACTGAAACATTGTGCTGCCATGTTTAATTCAAAGGAACCTAATATAAGCAATCTCCCCAGCCAGACAAGACATTTGACTGAAAATGAGGGTCTGACTTTTGAGGAGGACTAGAAGCTTCTGACTATTCTCATAGGCATGAATGGCATCTGTGATTACTGCAAAGATAATAATAATAATAATAATAATAATAATAATAATAATAATAATAATGCATTTTATTTGGTAGCGCCTTTCAAAGCACTCAAGGACACTTTACAGCATTAAAAACACAATAAAAACAGTATAAAATAACTATATACCGGTAAAAAGAAAAATTAAAATCAATTAAAAAACACACAAAAAAGAAAATATATAAAATAACTACATAAAAAAGAAAAATTAAAGTGAGAAGGCTAACTTGAACAGATGAGTTTTGAGTTTTGATTTGAAGGTCAGAAGGCAGTCAATGTTACGGATGTCTGGGGGAAGAGCGTTCCAGAGTTGGGGAGCAGAGTGAGAAAAGGCTCTGTGTCCCATGGTGCGGAGGCGGACAAGAGGCACGTTGAGGTGGATGGAAGAGGAAGAACGAAGGGAGCGTGAATGGGTGGTAATGTGCAGGAGATCAGACAGGTAAGGAGGGGCGAGGCTATGAATAGCCTTGAAAGTGTATAACAGGATTTTAAATTGAATTCTGAATGTGACTGGAAGCCAGTGGAGTTGCTGCAAAACTGGGGTGATGTGGTGGAATGAGGGGGTTTTGGTAACAATGCGGGCAGCTGAGTTTTGAACCAATTGAAGCTTACGGGTTAATTTGTGAGGCAGATAAGACTTGTTTCTTAGTGGACAACTACATTCACTATTTGACAGTCTCTCT
>JBBPBX010041019.1:0-10002 GCA_038048925.1 Garcialebias charrua
CAAGGC
The DNA here is from genome assembly GCA_038048925.1 of Garcialebias charrua. NCBI lineage: Eukaryota > Metazoa > Chordata > Actinopteri > Cyprinodontiformes > Rivulidae > Garcialebias > Garcialebias charrua. Next base: position 7 of record JBBPBX010041019.1, read on the forward strand.
GATGTGGGACCAAGGACGGTTAGGGATCGAGAGAGGTAGGAGGAGACCAGCGGGGGGCTGGTTGTTGTGTTTGTTCCGGGTGCAGACAGGGCAGGCCGAGACAAACTCCTTAACGTCCTTCTGAAGAGTTGGCCACCAGAAGGACGCTTTGGTCAGGTGGAGCATGCGCCGGATGCCGGGGTGACAGGAGAACCGGGCAGTGTGGAGCCAGACCAGAACTTTGCTCACCATGGAGGCGGGAACGAACAATCTCCCAGAAGGACCCGAGCCAGGGTCAGGTTCGGTTCTTTGGGCCTCCAATATGTCCTTCTCTATCGGCCAAGTCACAGCACCCACTGTGCAACAAGACGGGAGGATGTCGTCCGGAGTCTCTGGACCCTCGACCGAGGAAAACTGTCGAGAAAGGGCGTCTGGCTTGACGTTACGAGATCCTGGAATATAGGAAATCGAGAAATTAAATCGAGCAAAAAACAAAGACCACCTGGCCTGTCGGGCGTTGAGCCGCTTTGCCCCATGAAGATAGGCCAGGTTCTTGTGGTCTGTCCAGACGATGAAGGGAAGTTCTGAACCCTCCAGCCAGTGTCTCCATTCCTCCAAGGCTAGCTTAATGGCCAATAGTTCACGGTCACCCACGTCGTAGTTGGCCTCAGCAGAAGACAGGCGACGGGAGAAGAAGTCAGAGAGTCAGAGAGAGTCAGAGAGAATTTATTGTCATTTGCACCGCATGTAGTACATGTGTTGAAAACGAGATTATGTACACAGGGTCCCAGTTACATCCAACAACAAATGCAAGAGAAAAACAATAATAACATCTAGGATTAACTAAGAGAGACATCACATCAGCTAGTAATACACTAAGCCCTAATGTAGTAGAAAAACATCATTATAAACAGCAGCACGAACATGAGCAGATGGTCACAGATGAACGCAGCAACAAGAAACAGATCAGTATCAGTATGATGTGACATTTTGCAGTGTTTATTCTTATTATTTATTTATTCATGAGTCTGACAGCCTCAGGGTAGAAGCTGTTCCTCAGTCTAGTGGTTCTACATTTGATGCTCCTCAACCTCCGTCCCGAGGGGAGTGGTGCAAAGAGTGAGTGTGCTGGGTGAGTGAGGTCTTTCATGATGCAGGTGGCTCTTTTTCTGCATCTGGAGGTGTAAATGTCTGTGATGGTGGGGAGACTGACTCCCACAGACTTCTGTGCAGCCTTCACCACTCTCTGCAGAGCTTTTCTCTCTGCAACTGTGCAGCCTCCATGCCACACGTTGATGCTGGAGCACAGGACGCTCTCCACTGCACACCTGTAGAACGAGGTGAGGACTGGGCTTCTCAGACCGGCTCGTCTCAGCCGTCTGAGGAAGTAGAGTCTCTGATGACCTTTCTTGATCAGGCTGGTGGTGTTATTGCTCCAGCTGAGGTTATCATTCATGTGTACACCCAGGTATTTGTAGCTGGAGACCACCTCCACCGCAGATCCACCTATATACAGTGGGGTGTGGGTGTGTTTGTTCCTTCTGAAGTCCACAATCATCTCCTTCGTCTTCTTCACATTCATGTGAAGGTTGTTCTCTTTGCACCAGCTCTCCAGATGTTCCACCTCCTGTCTGTAGCTGGATTCATCATTATCTGTGATGCATCCCACCACAGCTGTATCATCTGCAAACTTAACAATATGACAGCCTGGATGTGTGGCTGTACAATCATATGTGAGCAGAGTGAACAGAAGAGGGCTCAGCACACATCCCTGAGGAGAGCCAGTGCTGAGGGTGATGGTGGAGGAGGAGAAGTTGTGGATCTTCACGGACTGTGGTCTGTCTGTTAAGAAGTCTAAGACCCAGTTACAAATAGAGGGGCTTAGTCCAAGTGTGGATAGTTTGTCTATCAGAGTTTGGGGGATCATGGTGTTGAAGGCAGATGTGAAGTCCACAAAGAGCAGACGCACGTATGAGTCCTTCTGATCCAGGTGGGTGAGAGCAGTGTGGACCACGGAGGAGATGGCGTCCTCTGTTGATCGGTTCTCACGGTATGCATATTGATGAGGGTCCTCGTTGATGTTGACGGCTGTCTTGATGTGGGACATGACCAGTTTCTCAAAACATTTAGCGACTATCGGGGTGAGAGCCACCGGTCTGTAGTCATTCAGACCAGTCACTGTGGAGCTTTTTGGGACTGGGATGATGGTGGCGGTCTTCAGGCAGGTGGGAACTGACTCCAGTGCAAGTGAGGTGGTGAAGATGTCAGCCAGCACCTCACAGAGCTGGTCCGCACATTCCTTCAGAACTTTCCCTGGGATGTTGTCTGGACCCGTAGCTTTATGAGGGTTGATCCTTCTGAGACTGCCTCTCACTTCTGCTGCGGTCACTTTGAGGTGCTCCTCGTCTGGTGATGAGGTGAGTCTGGTGCTAGTTGGTCTGTTTGGATCATCAAAACGTGCATAAAACTTATTGAGGGCATCAGGCAGGGATGGGTCCCTGGGGCATTGTTTGCTTTTGCCCTTGTAGTCTGTTAAGCATTTGATGCCCTGCCACATGCTCCTTGGATCATGTGAGGTGAACTGTCCCTCGATCCTCTGTGCATACGCGGCTTTGGCCTTCTTTATGCCATCATCCAGTTCTCTCCTGCACTTTCTCAACTCCTCAGTATCTTTAGACTTGAATGCAGTGTCCCTGGCTGCCAGCAGGGTGCGGACATCCTTATTTAGCCAGGGTTTTTGATTGGGGTAAAATTTAACACACTTTCTTATGGATACATTTTCAGCACATGTACTGATGTAACCCAGGACAGAGGAAGCATAAAGCTCCAGGTCAATTGAATTTCCATTCGTAGCTGCCTCTTTGAAGACAGACCAGTTTGTGTTTTCAAAGCAGTCTCTTAGCATGGGGGAACTATCTTGGCGCCACGATGTTATCACTCTTTGTTCTGGCATCGCACGTCTGAGTGGGGGTAGCTGTCTAGGGACCAATAGCAGGGAGCGATGGTCGGAAGCCCCGATCGGTGGGCGTGGCTTCGCCGTGTACGCCCCCTTCACATTCGTGTAGACCTGGTCTAATGTCTTATTTCCTCGTGTTTCTGTGAAAACGTGCTGATTGAAGGTTGGAAGGATGACACGTAAATCCACGTGATTGAAGTCCCCGGAAACAATGAAAAACCCCTCAGGATATTTACACTGCAGCGAGGTGAGTAAGTCATGAATTTCTTCCTGGGCGTCTTTAGCATTAGCATCGGGGGGTATGTAAACATTGCTTATTATTATCGCTGAATAGTCGCGGGGGAGGTAATGTGGCCTACATCTTATTGTTAAAAGCTCCACAGCAGCTGAGCAGATCCTGCTGATAACGGCACAGTTCGTGCACCAGTCTTTGTTAACGTAAATGCAGACGCCTCCACCTCGCGTTTTCCCCGTAGTCTCGATGCACCGGTCCGTTCTGAAAAATAGTTTATTATCCAACTCGTAAACAGAGTCAGGAGTGTCTTCATTGATCCATGTTTCCGTGAGACAAAGCACCGAACATCTCCTCATCTCCTCCGACGTTGTTACTCTCAGACGAAGCAGGTCCATCTTGTTGTCGAGCGAACGCACGTTGGACAGAAATAAAGCCGGCATCGGGGGTTTACCGGTTTTAGCGTCTGCTCGTAGTCTCGTCATTATTCCTGCTCGACAGCCACGCTTTTTCCCTCGAGAGCACCGCTTCCTTTTCTTTCCTCCGCGCATCTGCTTCCAGAAAGATGATCTAAGCAGATCCAATCTTCCGAGCTCTGATTTGAGTTCGTTGCTGATTTCAGCTGTGCCTTGTGGTAAATCCGCTCCAATTCTCAACAGCTCAGTTCGGCTATAATTCACCCGCAAAAAACGCGCAGAGTCAGGTACAAAAACACTATTAAAACTACTAAAAACTGGGGATGTTCTGGGAGCCCATGAAGCTGCTACTGGTCTGAGCGCGGCCATCTTGAATTTCATCTTGAAGGCACAAGGGTGGAGTTTCCCATCATTGGATGACCGTTGTGAAAGGACCGCTCCGACTCCGGCGTCAGAGGCGTCGACCTCAACGATGAACTGTTTCGAAACATCCGGATGAGACAAGATAGGAGCTGTGGAGAAAAGATGTTTTAGGGTAGAGAAAGCAGTTTCAGCTTCAGCAGTCCAGGCAAACTGTACACGGGTAGAGGTGAGTCGTGTGAGAGGGATGGCCACCTTGCTGTAGTTCTTAATAAAGCGCCTGTAAAAGTTGGCAAACCCCAGGAATCGCTGTAGCTGCTTCCTATTGGAGGGCACAGGCCAATTCACCACAGCTGTAGTCTTGTCCGGGTCAGACCTCACCTGTCCTCTCTCAAAGATAAATCCCAAGAAGGTGACAGAAGATTTGTGGAACTCACACTTCTCTGCTTTAACGAACAGCTGATTTTCCAATAATCGTTGAAGGACTGCTTTGACGTGTTGAGTGTGTTGCGTCTCGTCTTTGGAGTAGATCAAGATGTCATCAAGGTATACAAAAACAAAGATCTGAAGGAAATCACGTAGGACATCGTTAACAAGAGCTTGAAAAACTGCAGGGGCATTGGTCAACCCAAAGGGCATGACCAGGTATTCAAAATGTCCAAGAGGTGTTTTAAAAGCAGTTTTCCATTCGTCCCCCTTGCGAATACGGACCAGATGATAAGCGTTGCGAAGGTCAAGTTTTGTGAAGACAGTAGCACCTTGTAGCTGTTCATAAACGGATTCGATAAGAGGAAGTGGATATTTGTTTTTGATAGTGATCTGATTCAGACCCCGATAGTCAATACACGGACGGAGGGTTTTGTCTTTCTTAGAGACAAAGAAAAAACCTGCCCCAAGTGGAGATGTAGATGGACGGATGATACCAGATTTAAGAGACTCTTCAATATACTCTGTCATGGTTGCTTTCTCAGGCCCTGAGATGTTATACAACCTACTAGCAGGTAGTGGAGCACCAGCAAGTAAATCAATTGCGCAGTCGTAGAGTCTGTGACGAGGCAAGGATAATGCTTGCTGTTTGCTAAAAACCGGTGCCAGAGAGTGGTAAGTGGTAGGCACGTTGGTTAGGTCGATCTTTTCTTTTACCAATGGAGGAGGTGAACTGGGAGAGACTGCAGAACGGAGACATTTCAAAGAACACTCCTCCCCCCATCTTTCAATTCTGTTCTCTGTCCAGTTAATACAAGGATTGTGAGTCTTTAACCAGGGGTATCCCAGTACGAGTTGAGATGTGGGTGAGTCAAAAACAAAAAACTCACCAGACTCCCTGTGGTTTCCTGAGACAACAAATTTAATCTTTAATGTTTTTAAAGAGATGGACGAAATGTGTTGTCCTGTGATGGCGGTGACAGGAATGGATGGGTCCAAACTGGTTGTGGGAATCTGCAGTTTGTCTACTAGATCTCTGCTGATCAGGCTCTGTTCTGCACCAGAGTCGAGTAATGCCTGCATGGGATGATTAACAGAGTTCAAACAGAGAATCACAGGCAAGGTTAAATTTTTAGGAGAAAAAGAAGTTGTACCCACCAGTATCCCCTTACCTACTGGCGGGCGTTGGCTTTTAGTAGTAATCTGCATGTTTTTACTGCGTGTCCTTGTTTTCCACAATACATGCATGCATTGGCCTCAAGACGTCGCTGTCGCTCCTCAGGGGTGATTCGGGTCTTTCCGATTTGCATCGGCTCTGCTTCGGAAAAAGACTCGGAAGCCATGAGGGCGGGACTTCCGGAAGCGAGAGACTCACGGGAGTTGAAGTCATCCTCGAGTTGGCTCTCTCGAACACGGTTGTCAACACGGATGGCCAAGGCGATGACGTCGTCTAGGTCGGAAGGAATTTCCCCAGTAATCAGCTTATCTTTTATTTGGCGGTTTAGAGCTTTGATGAATGCGCTACGGAGCGCTTTTCCTTCCCATCCGGACTCCTCAGCGAGGATGCGGAAGTGAATTGCGAACTTCGCCACCGTTTCACTTCCTTGGCGTAAGGAAAACAGTTTTTGGGCCGCTTCCTCCTGTTGGAGAGGGTGGTCAAACACCTGGAGAAAGTTCTTCAAAAACATGGAGTAAGACAAGCGGTCAACAGAACGTCGGCGGAGGAAGGCTTGTGCCCATTGGAGCGCCTCACCCTTCAGTGCACTTATGATGTAAGTGATGCGAGCAAAATCAGAGTCGTAGGTGATTGGAGCTCGTTTGAAAGCCAACTCGCATTGGAGAATGAAGCCGCCACATTTACGTGTGTTACCTTCAAAAAACTCTGAAGGACGAACGTCTGGCTCCTTGCCAGGATTTGGTTTTGTTTGGGTTGACAACTCCTTTTGTAGAGAAGACACCATGCTCCCCAGCTGCAGTAGGTTCTTTTGGGTAGTTTGCTGCTGAGTGACAATCTGCTGTAACGTAGACCCTAACTGGCCACTTACTTCCTCAGTCGTGCCTGGGGGGTCCATTGGCTGGGACATACTATCAGGTTTGGTTTTAACGTCGACCCCAAATAGCAGACCAAGGAAGTAAGGACACAAGGCAGGGCAAAAGTTAGTGAAGTTTATTTACAGTGCAGATAAAAAGTACTCGAGCAGTTTGTTTTGCAGGAGGTGTTCTGGAGGAGAGTTGAAGGTGGGATTCCTGGGGTTGCAGCAGGTGGAGTGAGAGGATCCAGTTGGAGAGAGGAGCAGGCTGAGACCAGACGGTGCAGATGAGGACATCTAATGATCCACAGAGGTTGAGACCCGTGGATGAGGAAGGTCTTGGAGAAGACCAGAGTCAGGCCGTGGAAGGTCCGAATGGAAGAAGATGTCCCAGCGCTGAAGAGGTGTCTGGCAGCTGCTTAAATAGGTGAGTGAGCAGTCCTCCTCAGACAGGCAGCAGGTGTAGTGAGTTGAGTGATTGGCTGAGGAAGGAAGAGTGACAAACAGACAGAAAAACCAAGAATCCCACAGTTAGGAGCGTTTTTGATGCTCAAGACGCGTTCGGTGGGAACCCAGCATTAGACTGTTATAATAGCTCATGAACCACACGACAGATTTTGATGAAACTTACAGAAAGTAATCACTGGATGGGCATTTACAACTGATTAGCGTTAGGAGATGTATGAGCTAAAATTTGATTTATTTACAATTTATTTCGTATTTATTTTAAAGAGATGAAGGTTTTCGCAGCACGCGCACGTTTGGAAGAGCCGTCAAAGCGAAACTATTTAAATCAAGCTGATTTGAACATTACGTTAAATTTTAAAGGTAAAGTTCAGCTCAGAAACACTTTTGCTATAATGTCAGCAAACAAATATATATTTTTAAGTGTTTATCTTGCTAAATTTTAAAGAAATGCAGCGTTCCCACCCGTGCGGGTGCACGTAGCGAAACTAATTTTTAAATCCAGCTGATTTGACAATTACGTTCATTTATTAAGGAAAAGTTCAGCTAAGACACAGCTTTGCTATAATTTTCAGCAAACAAATAATTGTTTTTACCGTGTTAATCTTGTTAAAGTCCTTCTGTGCACGCTCCTGGCTGCCATTTGCAGCCAATCCCTTTTTGGCAAAACACCGGCCCACATTTCCAGGTTGTCAGCGGTGACGCGTAATTTCATTCATTCATTCATTCAACCTTTATTTAGTCAGGTAAATCTTTTGAACCTCATGGGCTCATTTACGAAAGCGACCTGCTAAAACTAAAGAACAATGAACAGCAGTGGTAGAATTTCCTTAAACAATAAACAAAAACAAACAATAAACAATAGAAAACAAAAGAGAAAAAAACAAAAGAAAAGTTTTTTTTTTTTTTTAACAAAGTATCAAAAAACTAGCAAAACATTATAAGGTAGACGTATAAAATCAAAGACAGGAACAAATCTGCATTGGTTTTTGCCAGGATTCCAACAGATTCTGGCAAAAACCAATGCAGATTTGTTCCTGTCTTTGATTTTATACGTCTACCTTATAATGTTTTGCTAGTTTTTTGATACTTTGTTTAAAAAAAAACAAAAAAAAACTTTCTTTTGTTTTTTCTCTCTTTTGTTTTCTATTGTTTATTGTTTGTTTGTTTATTGTTTATTGTTTAAGGAAATTGGATATGAAATTGTAATAGATGCGACGTATACGGAGGTGCGACACGTTTATGGATTTTTCCACTTTATTGGACATAATTGGACTAATGCGACATATAGGGCGGGGCGACTTATCGGGCGGAAAGTACGGTAAATAAAGGTTGAATGAATGAACATCATATTTTCAAGGTTTTACCACAACTTTATGGGAGATTATTATTGTTTAAACTGATTGTTTGAAAAAAGGGGCAGATATAATAAGATTTTTTTCTTCTTTCTGCTACCTTTCTTTTTTTTTTAAAATATTTTGTACATTATCATTTATGGGATTGTTCTGTACAGTATTGTGTTTTTTGTATAAAAAAAGAATAAATTTAATAAACATAAACATAAACTTTATATTACACAAGATGATAGCTTAAATCTCTGTAATAAAAGACTGTGCAGATATAATAATAATATAATGAAATAATAGTTATTATTATTATAATTATTCAAGAATGGTTCTGCATTCTGACCGCTGCTTGGTGTTCAAGAATAACTCGAGTTTTATTTTGAAGGCGGCGACCACCGGAAGTGTGCCGCTCGCGCCTCCGATGCTCGCTCTGTGCGCGTGCAGATCGTAGAGGAGCATTCAATGAGCTCGAGATGTAACGGCGGAGCGGACTGACTGCTTCCAACCCGTGTTCAGGCGCACTTGGAACGGATAAAATGTCCACCTCGAAGGAGACGAACACCTGTCCCGACGGTTACCGGGCTCTGAGCACCGCGGAGCTGCGCGAGCTTTTACAAAACGACGACAAAATGGACAAAATCATCGGACTCAACGAGAAGGTACAGTACTGGTGTCTTCCTCTACTTCTGCCGCTCTGCCCCAAAAAGTGCTGCGAGGAATTAGCGCTAAATCTTCTTTTCCCCGCAGCAGTGTAAACAGTTTTCGGCTTTTCCCTTTAATTTAAGTAAACAAACAAACATTGTTTAGCTGTTTCCTGTACATCGTGGCGAGCCGTTTGGATTTTCCCATTCATAAATCCAGGGCCGGATTTAAGAGGATGGGGGCCCCTGGGCTTGAGTCAATATGGGGGCCCATATATATATTTTTTGTTTGTTTTGGTTCAGATGATGAGCAGAAAATGACTGAATAGTAAGTTTTCACAACTTACAACTTTAATATGCCAGTTGTCACAAACTACAAACAACCCTGAACTGGTTTCTAGAAAGACAAAACCATATGTTGTCCATGATGATAGGACTGAGCACAGTTAAGGACTTTTAGGAAAAAATAATTAGTTTCCATGTTGTGGGGGGAACCGATTATTTTAGGTGGCTGAAATAATATCGAGGCTCCTCTGTTCTCATCAGGTGTGAGACGCCTGGGAACGTCTTGGGTTTGGTTCCCAGGCGTCTCACACCTGATGAGAACAGAGGAGCCTCGGTTGTGAATTAGACTACCAAAGACTTTGACAGGTCCCTGCTATCAATGTGTGAAGTGTGACTTGTCAATATACATACAGTAGGATGTGTGTGTGTTTTCTGTAAGCTCTGTTTTCACACACTGAACTTTGAATGGGTCACAGGTACGTGTTATCCCAAGTATGTGGGGGTGTTAGTTTCCAATTTACATGTTGGTGCGTGTCTATGGCTTATCCTGTTATAACTTCGCCCTCTCAGTAGCCGTGTTTCCATCAAGGTTTCTAGCTGCGCATTTTGAAGTAGCGCAGCAGAAAAGCTTAATGGAAACGGCAAAATGCGAGGTTACTTCCTGAAATACGCTAAAAAGTTTATACGCTCGCTTGAGGTGGTTTTTGGGATTTGAGATGCGCTAAACGACAGATGGAAACACATTTTCCGACTCATTTCTGACGTAGCGAACATTCACGTCACGTGACGTTCAGCTGTTTCCGCTCCGGACAACATGTAACATCGCTAAAACTAGTTGGCATGACAGAATAAATACAACT
>JBBPBX010041019.1:18359-20859 GCA_038048925.1 Garcialebias charrua
CTATTGCGCATGCGTCAGTCTGTTTTCCTCTCTGGCTAAAAGTTCAGCTAACTACAAGTTCAAAAAAGGCGTTCAATACAAGATCAACTGGACTTTATTTGTAACAGAAGACGTTTCGCTTCTCATCCGAGGAGTACCAAAATCAGTATGATCGATCATTGCCCACCCCTTGAACAAGAGTTTATGCTAATTAGCCAATAGGCTCTATAGCGCCCAAGAAGCTTTATCAATTCAATGAACCAGACTGTGTGCGCGTGGATTTATAACAGGAGTCACGCACCAACATATGTTGGTTGCAAGCTGAGGTCAGGTAACACATACATTAAATTGACAGATCACACCTTAACAGTAGGGGGTTCCCTTGAAGTCTCTGACAGAAGACACACAACTGTATGTAAATTGACAAAAACACCTCACAGCCCAACAACAGAGGTTTCTCAAAGAAACTTTGCTAGTCTAATTCACAGACAAGACACCTCTGTTCCCATTCGGTGTAAAACGCTTGGGAATCAGCCCCAACACTGAGTTATAAGTCTTGGAAAGTTGAAATCTCAGACCTCCTCCTCTGTTAAGAGAAGGTTTTTCTCTCTTAACATAAACAGCTTCCTTCACGCCCCTCTCAAACCATCTGTGCTCTCTGTCCAAGATTTGCACATTTTGGTCATCAAAAGAGTGACCCTTGTCCGTGAGGTGGAGGTGAACAGCTGAGTTTTGTCCAGAGGAGGTTGATCTCCTGTGCTGGGACATTCTTCTGTGGATGGGCTGCTTAGTTTCTCCAATGTAACGGTCTGGGCAGTCCTCGCTGCACTGGACTGCATAAACTACACCACTCTGTGTGTGTGGGTTCTGTCCTTCGGATGATCTTGTATTGAACGCCTTTTTTGATTTATCATGTCCTGGACGACTGAGAATCTTCAACAGCATCTAACTACAAGTTGTTGTCAATAAGTTAACAACAAGTTAAAGCTGGAATTTGGATAAGAGTCGACAGATTTGACGCCAAGTGGGTCCCGCTTCATCTAACAAGCTCCACACCAGACGCTGAGTGGACCAGAACCGAGTGACAATGTCAGACTTTAGTCCGTGAGAATCAGCTGATTTACAGCAGCGCTACAAGGTAAACAATGTTCTTAATAATTTTTCCTTGTGTTTAGTTCGATCACAGAACAACCAACTGAGGTTTTATTTTTTTTTTCCTGCGAGGTCGAAGCTGTCGTTCCACGAAGCGGACCGGTTCGGATGTGGGTCCAGTGTCCACCAGGATGAAAACAACAGAGTCCAGTTCATAACAGTTCGGTTAACGTGTTTTTAAAAGTGTTCAATTTAATTCTCAGTGTTTGTGACATACAGTTTGTGGTGTTGAATAAATAAATAAATTAAAAATCAACCTGGTGTCTTCATTTTCAACATGCAGCATGTTAGGCATGACGTAATGAGTCCAGATAGCTTCATTTAACTCAGATAAATTTATATATCTCCCACGCTAACATAAATACTGTTTATTATTGTTAAACTGTTATTATATAGCACATTTAGTATGTTATAGTGCAGCGTGACACGTGAAATATCCGCCTGCCTCGTTCAATAAACAGCGACAACTGGATCCAGCTGTGTCTCTTCCAACACAGATGCAGGTAATTCAGGTGTAGATTAATTAAATATGAGACTCAAAATATATTCCATCAGTTGTAGTTCAGAAAGCGGTGTGTGTCCGCCGCCATTATTGTTGACAGAAATGCCGGCTGTCCGCGCGTGCGTGCTGCGCGCATGTGTTAAAACAAAAGATCAGTAGGAGATGTTTACATTATCAACGGGGGGGGGTCAGCGAAAAAGATCCACCCTGAGCGGTGGATCAGAAAACCATCGGATTCAAAGAGGGGGGCCAGTGGTGTCATGTCAACGATAAGCAAAGACGCAGAGAGAAAGGAGCGGTTTCACTCAAAATACGCGCCGTGTAAACTGGCCCTAAATGTGTCTTCAGCAGCTACAGACGGGCTTAAGCCAGCGTGGCGTTATGGATGGTGTTTTTAACAAGGACCAACCTTCATGTTGATGTCTTAAGGCCGGGGCAGAGCTTCGCGCTGGCGCGAGCGCGGCACCCCGCTGTGTGTGCGCGCGCCGCTGCACAAGCCCTTTGAACGTTCGCGCGAACGCGCCAAGCTTTTTTTTTACGACCGCGCACGCTTGCGCGGTGTCTCACAATAAACTGCCCTGGTGGCGGACTGTTTTGTATGACACACAAATGAATTAAATTCCTCTTCTTTATCGCTGATCGGGCCTTTTCTTTTGTTTTTTTGCCTAAAGTCAAGTAATCGCTTGAAGCGGTCACCATTCACTTCCTCCTCCGATGAGGAGGAATGAATGAACTTGTCACGAGTGAACTAAACTCATGTCCAACGTGGATGCGCAGGTTCTAAACATTTCCTGGTGTGCTTGTCTGCTGTGTGGGTTGAAGGACCAGCGCTCCCTGTTTTAATTTTAATTTTTAGGACTTTTTTAT
>JBBPBX010041019.1:25859-29075 GCA_038048925.1 Garcialebias charrua
GAACAGCCCTGATTTCTGAACACTTCAGTTAACAGAACCCCCCTGATCTTTAGCAGCACTTCTAAACCAAAACTCAAAACTGTGTTTTGCTTCAACAAAGTCCAGTCCACTAGATGGTTTCTTTCTTTCTTTCTTTATTTGTTGAAACATTTAGTCTTTCATCCAAAGGACTTCATCAGTTCAAGGAGCCACAACAAACTCAGTCCCATAAGTGGCTTACTCACCAAGTGGGCCAACCAGTTTGATGGTGATAAAATGGTTTCTGGAGTCCGCCCTCTCCCCCGTCGACTCCTCTGAGGCAGCCGTATCCAACGTGGTTCAAAACATCAAAGGATTATTGAGCATGAACTTTGATGTGCTTATCTTCCTTAAACACATGTTGTTCGAATAATCTGATCCTCACCCTTTTTCTTCATCACGTGCATGATGTGCTGAAATCTAGACACTTTTAGCACTTTTACTCTTCCTGATAAGTTTAAACTGTGTGAAATACAGAGGAAGGACAGAAATAAATTCACCAAGCCGCTCTACAGAAACAATGGTGTAGACTTGTGAAAGATTTATGTTCTTAACATCAAATCTAGTCAGTCACTGAACCACATTTATTCCAGCAAAAAAACTAAATCCAACATAAATACACTAACTGTTGTAGAAAACTTGTCTAGGTATCATCTCTTTGTCTAGTTGGACCCAGGCATGAACGTTCATCAAGATCATTTATCCTCAGATGCAAGAAACCGTGGAAGAAACCTCCTTGTGTTCTGAATCCATCTCTGCATCAGTACCACACTCACCTGCTCGGTGTTTTCAATTATTAGGCACATGTTGGCACAACTGTTTTACCAGTTGGTTTATAGTTGTGTTTTTAGAAAGTCACTGCTTTGAACAGGCACATTAGTGACATCATGTCTTTCTGTGTTATGAATGTCCCCATCAGGGCTGGTGGTTTGCTAACTGGATGTAAAAACTGTAGAACATAAAACAGTTTAATGTAAACAATCATAAAAAAAATCTAATTTATTGTAGCCTTTAAATTTAGGTAATACACTAAAACAGGGGTCTACAACCTTTGTGATTAAAAGAGCTATTTTTGCCACTTTTCTTATTATGCCCAGAGCTGCAAAACCTGCTACAACTGTCCTGTCAACTGGTGGCCTGTGAACCACCACACGTTTGTTGGAGATGACTTTTCCAGCCAGTGGGGGTGATATTATAAAACAAAAAAATTTTGAACTATTATTAACATTTGTTGGTATTTTTAGATTTTTATACAAAAGAAAAGACCAGATTCGTGTAAAGAAAGAAAAAATATATAAGTTTTAACAATTTTATAAAAACTAAGACACTAAACGCTGCAGGCCGACGTGAGTTATCTTAATTTTTCAAGAATTAAGCATAAAGTTAAAGTGTATAAAATTAGGCCTGTTTGTTTTACTGTTAAATTTTTAAAGAAAAATTAATGCTTTTGTTTGACTTTGATTTTTATTCTTAGTGTTATCAAAGTTATTTACCATATTCCTTCTCAGCAACTTGTCTTAAACATTCCAGGTCTCTCTTGTAAATGAGTCCTCGAGGTTCAATGGGATTAACCTGCCTAAATACTGTAAAGGTTGAATGAATGTTCCTTCTCATTCTGGTGGTTTTGAGAGAAAGACGCCCTGAGACTGGAAGTCGACTTAACAAAGTGGCTGGTCCACAAGTTTCACGCCGCATATTTGTACTATTCTTCACATACAGTATTTATTAAATGATAAAGCTCTGTATTTGTTGTATAACATAATCATTGTTCCACATATAATTTATTGTATTGATGTTTGGGGAAAAGCATGTAAAACTATTACAAAGCCTATTTTTATTTTACAGAAAAGAGCTGCAAGAATTATCACTAGAAAACATTACTGTCATCCATCAAGTACATTATTTTATCAACTGAAATTACTGAAGTTCCATGATTTGGTAGATTTTAATATTTATAATTTATGTATAGGGCTCAGAATAACGCATTACCTTTAAACATTCAAATGCATTTTGTTAAAAGGCAAAGTTGTTATAATCTAAAGGGAACTGAGATATTTGTAAAGACACAATTCAGAACTAGTTTGAAGGGACGGTCTACCTCAATCCAGGGAATTGGATTATGGAATGGTTTGGAGAATGAAGTAAAAAAAAGCAAAGGCAATGTTTATGTTTAAGAAAATGATCAAAAACGAATTGTTAAAAAAAAATGAAGTACCGTAGTTTGATGTGTAATGTATTTGAATTAGAAATTAGGATGAGTTATTTATTTTTGTTCTGTTACAGTACTTATAGATAATTATTATTTGAATTGATTGTTTTAAAAAGGGGCAGATATAATAAGATTATTTTCTTCCTTCTGCTCTCTTTCATTTCGGTAATAAATGTGATTATGTATTTTACACTAAAATTAATAAATTCATTAAAAAAATAAAATACAGTATTTGAAAATTAGATGAATTCTGCTGAAACTAGCCATTTCAAACAATAATTTAAATAAAATTCAGTTTTATTTTCATTTTGGTCAAAGCCTGAAAGAGCCGCTGCAGAGGGACCAAAGAGCCACATGTGGCCCCAGAGCCGCAGCTTGCAGACCCCTGCACCAAAGCAACAAGCCCTCTAAATAATGTGCTTGTGTTTGTAATTTGTATGCATTAAAAATAATCAATAAGGTCCCAAAAGTAGCTCTAGTCCATGGGCCCAGACCACCCTGAGCACATGCATGCAGTTCTGATTACCCAATCAATAAAATACTGTTTTACCGCCATGCCTCAAAGCAGCAGCTCTAATTTAATTTAACTGATAGAAACGAAGAAAGGAGGAACCAGAACTGTCAAAGCTTTTGAACTGATCCAGTATTGTAATAATTTGTGCACCTTTAAGGCAGAGTGATGTTCACAGTAGCTTTAACACTGCCCATGAACAGGATGTTCAGTTTATATCACAATTCTCTTCCATTTGTTTATGCGTCCTTGGCGTCTTCACCTTTCATCACATGTTCACAAGCAGCGCGGACTAGAGAAGCTGAAGGAAAACAAGAAGCAACAACCATCATTGCCGTGCACATTTCACAGCCGCACCAGCTGTGTTTAGTTGCAGCCGCTGCGGCAGTTTAACGTCTTTGTTCCAGGAGCATCAACAGGGTTTGTGACAACGTCAATAATGGCTTTGAATTTAGTTCACAGCTTCCGCGTTGCTCAT
>JBBPBX010041020.1:6402-21816 GCA_038048925.1 Garcialebias charrua
ATGACTAGCACAGAAGTCCAACAACAGAACACCACTCGGGTTCAGATCAGAGAGGCCGTTCCTCGCAATCACGCCCGTCCAGGTTACCTTGTCGGTACTCACATGGACATTGAAGTCCCCCAGCAGGAGCAATTTCCGGAACTACCGCCAAGGACTCCAAGAAGGCTGTCTACTTCAAACTGACATTTGGTACGTAGGCACAAATAACTGTCAGAGCCCATCCCCCCACCCAAATGTGCAGAGAAATCATCCCTCTCATCCACCGGGGAAAACACAGGCACCAAGTCAGGAGGGGCTATAAGTAGACCCACACCAGTGCAGTGCCTCTCACCATGGGCAACTCCAGAGTATAATAAGCTCACTCATAAGCTCAGGCTTCTTCCCCACCAGAGAGGTCGCGTTCCATGTCCCAAGAGCCAGATTTGGAAAGCCAGGGTCAGAGCGCCAAGGTTCTCACCTTCAGCCACTGCCCTAGGTGCCATGCACCCAACTCATATGGCCCCTCCTGCAATTGGGTCCACAGGAAGGCAAACCCATGTTACTCATTCGGGCTGAGCCAGAATGGGTCACATGGGTAGAGACTTGGTAACCAGGTGTTCACCAATGAGCCCCTCCCACAGGCCTGGCTCCAGTGTGGAGCCCAGGTAACCCATGTCTGGGCAAGGGACACTGAGCTCCTTGATTTTTACTGTCCATATGAGTTTTTGGAATTGTTCTTTGTCTCTGCCTTGGGAGACCCTACCAGTGGCAATTACAATTGACCTTGACAGCATAGGATCATTCAGGTGGACAAACTGCTCCACCACGATAAGTCAGAGTCAGATAATCTTTATTGTCATTTGCATTGCATGTGGTACATGTGATGCAACGAGATTATGTACACATGTCCTAGTTACATCCAACAACAAAATGTAAGAGAAAAACAGTAATAACATCTAAGATATGACTAAGAAAAACATCAACTAGAAATACACTAAGCACTAATGTAATAGAAAAACATCATTACAAACAGCAGCACGAACATGAGTCTGTATGAGCAGATGGTCACAAATGAACACAGCAACAAGAAAACAGATCAGCATCAGCATGATGTGATATTTTGCAGTGTTTATTCTTATTATTTATTTATTCATGAGTCTAACAGCCTCAGGGTAGAAGCTGTTCCTCAGTCTAGTGGTTCTACATTTGATGCTCCTCAACCTCTGTCCTGAGGGGAGTGGGGCAAAGAGTGAGTGTGCTGGGTGAGTGAGGTCTTTCATGATGCAGGTGGCTCTTTTCCTGCATCTGGAGGTGTAAATGTCTGTGATAGTGGGGAGACTGACTCCAACAGACTTCTGTGCAGCCTTCACCACTCTCTGGGGCCGAGATGGTTTAGAGAGAGGGCAGCCGGCTCATGACCGGAAGGTCCGGGGTTCGATCCCCGGTCACTGCATACCTCGTTGTGTCCCTGAGCAAGACACTTAACCCCAAGTTGCTCCCGGTAGGACTGGATGGCGCCTTGCATGGCAGGCTACCGTTACTGGTGTATGAATGAGTGTATGAATGGGTGGATGGCTGGTACTGTGAAGCGCTTTGGGGCCCCTCATAGGGGGCTGGAAAGCACTATACAGTACTAAGTAAGCTCCATTTACCATCCATCCATTACTCTGCAAAGCTTTTTTCTGCAACTTTGCAGCCTTCATGCCACACATTGATGCTGGAGCACAGGATGCTCTCCACTGCACACCTGTAGAAGGAGGTGAGAACTGGGCTGCTCAGACCAGCTCGTCTCAGCCGTCTGAGGAAGTAGAGTCTCTGATGACCTTTCTTGATCAGGCTGGTGGTGTTGTTGCTCCAGCTGAGGTTATCATTCAAGTGTACACCCAAGTATTTGTAGCTGGAGACCACTTCCACTGCAGATCCACTTATGTTCAGTGGGGCATGGGTGTGTTTGTTCCTTCTGAAGTCCACAATCATCTCCTTTGTCTTCTTCACATTCATGTGAAGGTTATTCTCTTTGCACCAGCTCTCCAGGTGTTCCACCTCCTGCCTGTAGCTGGACTCATCATTGTTTGTGATGCATCCCACCACCGCTGTATCATCTGCAAACTTACAATATGACAGCCTGGATGGGTGGCTGCACAATCATATGTGAGCAGAGTGAACAGAAGAGGGCTCAACACACATCCTTGAGGAGAGCCAGTGCTGAGGGTTATGGTGGAGGAGGAGAAGTTGTGGATCCTCACTGACTGTGGTCTGTTTGTTAAAAAGTCTAGTACCCAGTTACAAATGGAGGGGCTTAGTCCCAGTGTGAATAGTTTGTCCATCAGGGTTTGGGGGATCATGGTGTTGAAGGCAGATGTGAAGTCCACAAAGAGCATACGGACGTATGAGTCCTTCTGTTCCAGGTGGGTGAGAGCAGTGTGGACCACAGAGGAGATGGCGTCCTCTGTTGATCGGTTCTCGCGGTATGCATACTGATGAGGGTCCTCGTTGATGTTGATGGATGTTTTGATGTGGGTCATGACCAGTTTTTCAAAGCATTTAGCGACTATCGGGGTGAGGGCCACTGGCCGATAGTCATTCAGACCAGTCACTGTGGAGCTTTTTGGGACTGGGATGATGGTGGCGGTCTTCAGGCAGGTGGGAACTGTCTCCAGGGCAAGTGAGGTGTTAAAGATGTCGGCCAGCACATTGCAGAGTTGATTGGCACATTCTTTCAGCACTTTCCCGGTATGTTGTCCGGTCCAGTTGCTTTGTGAGGATTGATCCTCCTGAGACTGCCTCTCACTTCTGCTGTGGTCACGCTGAGACGCTCTTCATCCGGTGGTGAGGTGAGTCTGGTGCTGGGTGGTCTGTTTGGGTTTTCAAAGCGTGCATAAAACTTGTTGAGGGCATCAGGCAGAGATGGGTCTTTGGGGCATTGTACACTTCTTCTTTTATAGTCAGTTATGCACTTAATACCCCTCCACATGCTCCGTAGGTCTTGTGAGGTGAACTGACCCTCAATTCTCTGTGCATATTTGGCTTTGGCCCTCTTAATGTCAGCAACAAGCTCTTTCCTAGGCTTTCTCAGCTCTTCTGAGTCCCCAGACTAGAAGGCAGTGTTCCTGGTTGCCAGCAGGGTGGCAATTCAATGAGGAGGGCACCAGTGACCCCCCACAACCCAAAAAGGAAGAAGTGGATAAAGATAATGGATGGATGGATGAACGGATGGATGTTTGCTTCACAAACAATGATCTGAACTGAGGGGTCATGACCTCTCCTGCAGCTGGAAGCTAGACTGGAAACTTTCTTAAATCTTAAACCTCAGTCACCACTCGGTGAGTCTGAATGTAAATTATAGGGTCCAGTTCTGAGATATATTTTCTTCTGGGGAGCTGCCATGTGGCCCATTAAAAAGTGAAGGGAGCCCTTCAGTGCTGCAGGTACCTACAGGTGGAGCAGAGCAGACTCAGCAGGGCTGCACCATCTGCAGAACAACCATGAGTGGTTTGTGGTGATCACAGGACGCCCTGAAGAAAGAGAAAAACAAAAACTTCTTTATCTCATGGTTTGGTTGAAGAGAACTTGGAGAGGTGGAGGTTTGGACTTGGAAGAAGACTAATGAAAGTCAGCCGCAGTAAGACAAGAGTACATTCCCAGATCAAACCTAAAGGTTTGAGGTGACCATGTTTTTGAACTTGTGACTCATTTTTGTGGAATCATTTACTTCAATAAAGGATCTGCTCAGACCTTTAAACACTTTGAGGTGATCCGGTAGGACTGGAAAGCACCTTGCATGGTAGTCTGCCGCCACCGGTTTATGAATGTGTGTAGCATTCAATATATGTGTAGCACTTTGAGATTTTCAGTAATGAAAAGTGCGTTATAAATTGAATTATTATTATTATTATTATTATTATCAACTTCTACTCATGGACTTTGACTGAAGTAGAGCTGGACACATGGATTGCTGCATTTTCATTTTTTCATTTTTTTTTAAGAGTGTACTATTATTTTATTTATGTTTTATTACTTTTTAGTGGTGTTCTTTTGTGGTTCTTTGTTATGCTGTTTGTGCTGCACAGTACTTTGGTGCAGTCTTTATTGTTTGTAATGTATTTTATATTAAATTAAATTAAAAAAACACACTGACATCCTGTAAGTAAAGAGTGAATGTTTGGAAACTGGACAGAAAGACAAAAATACATTTGATCAATTATGTATCCTTAAACTTAAGACAAGAAATGTCATGCTAAAGTTATTCATTAAAATATTCACCTTTACGTCTTTGAACACATCTTTATCATTATGCAAGACATTTTAGACATTCGGCACTAAAACAGGAAAACATTTGCACATTATGGTCATATTTCACTGATAAGTGTGAAACCTTCATAAAGTAACGTAACATTTTGTATTTGTTCCTGTTCTCCATGTTTAGGCTCAGTTATGGCATGTCAGCACCAGGGCCTTCAGCGTCTCAGCTGCAACCTGAAACAAGCAGCGGCACAGAAGGCGTGCAGCCAACTAGAGATCAGGATGTGCACTGCAGAGCCAGGAAGCCTCTGAAGGGCACAGGCAGCAATTACTCCCAGTGGGCTCCTTCAGGTTCATTAATTCAAATCCAGCTCAATTCTCTGGTAGCATCAGTCTGAGCTGAAACACAGCGTGGTGTTCACAAACTGGAGCATGATGGTTTGGAGCTGAGCGTCTGGTTCGACTTTAAATTAAAAATGATTATGTCTTTAACTCAGGTATGTGATGCTGGATGCCTGCTTCATGTACTGTAGTCTGTTAGTGTTGCACGTTGTACTGAACACAAGCATGGGTTCAGAGAGCTTTTAAACTGAAATCCATAAAACGGACCATTTCCAAACACCTGAGAGCTCTTAAAGGGCGAGTCTGTTCAAATATTTATAAAACGATTCTTAAAATCATTCAACTTATCACAATGAGTGTACCCAGAGAATATGGACTGAGGAAAACAGGGTAAAACTCTTAATTTAAAGTGGTGCATTGACAGTGAAGTGATTTTTATAGTCACAAACAGGGAATGTGGAGAAGAATCAGGGTGATTGAGGTGAGGGAATGGCAGATAGAAGGCAGGTTGTCCATGTCTTACAGGTAGATGAGTTGTAGTGTTGAGGAGGTGAAAGGTTTCCAGGTAGATTTGGTCCAGGGATGGAGAGCGTAGAGGTAAATAGATGGCAAGTGGATGGATAACAGCAGAGCAGCGGAAGGTGAGACACAAGTACAGAGATCTAAAGGAATTGAGGATTCAAGGTAGACGGCGAGGTGTCCATGACTGGAAGCTCAGGAGTCAGGTTCTGGATGAATACCTCGTCTTCTTAGAGTTAGCGCAAGGAGGCCAATAGCACACATACTGATTGGTCTGCAGTGCTTCAGCAGGGAAGAGGGATTTTCTGCAGCTTCTTATACTCCTTTAGCTCATTAATGAGATGGACCGCAGCTGGAACCAGCCTGGACTCAGGAACCTGCAGGGAGAGCTGGAACCACAAGTGAATATTGATCCATTATCCACATTATTCCTGAATTCTCTGCTGTAGAAACGAATGTGCATTTTACTTCCTGTCCGACACCGGAAGTGCCTGTATTCCATAGGCGGAGTATGGATCGCGGGTATTTTTGAAAGTTATTTTCATTCATTTTATCGGAGCAAACACAGCTTTTGTTTAAACGGAACGTTTACTGAAATGTCCTACCGGGGTTCAGGTACCTGCTGTGCTGTTCGCGGCTGCACCAACAACCGGACCAAGCTAAATCTTTGGCTAAAACAACAGTGTTTTCAACACGGACCCAAAACAAAGAAAGAGTGTTCCTGTGAAAAGCGATATGGTTTCCATCGCCTACCTACAGATGACGACGTAAAAAGAAGGTGGCTGAAAAATCTGAATTTGAAGAGACCACCCAAAACGCTGTTTGTGTGCTCATTTCACTTCATTGATAAACGGCCGACAGAGGAAAACCCGCATCCTACTCTATGGCTGGGCTACGATAAACAACCGGAGAAGAAACGTCGGTTCCTCAGAAGGATTGAAAACAGTGTGATGAGAATGTCAGGTATGATGCATTAATAAGGAAAATCTTACTATTAATTTATCCCGCATCGGTGATACGTAATCTGCGGCCACTTTTTCATATCGTCCACCCATCCTTCGTCCGCAGCAGGGAGCGGTATGGTTATACTGTCCTTTCTTAGCTCTGTCAAGTGGTGTTCTCACATTTTTAATGAACTAAAACAACAAAGTTTGGACTGTATTCAACTGTATTACTCGCATGTAAACAAACGGTGTTTCCGGTCAACCGGATGTCGGGTGCACATTTCGCGCAAAGCGTCATTGGGCGTAGGAATAAGGTGGATAACCAGCCAATGTTTGTGTGGAGGAGCCACTGTGAAAATAACACAGAAACTCTCATTCAAGAAATCTTCAGAAGTATTTCATTTAGCTTCACCCGAGCAGACTGAGTCCTGATTGGTTGGTGTTATTAATGAGATTTATTAGTTTGTGCAAAATACAACACAAAGAATGATCAGTCATTTTGCTAACTCTGACAGTGGATGTGCATTTACCAAAATAGATTAAAGTTACAAAACTAACGAAACAACCTAAAGGCGTTCTGACCACCGATTAACCTGAGTTGAAACAAAGGCCGTCAGTCGAGTTGTGTTGTCGTCACACGTGATTTTATTTCCTTAGCACTTCAGCAGGTCAAAGGTTTAGAAGAGACAACTCAGAATGACGGATCCTGGTGAGTGGAGGGACAGAGACAGGCGGAGGGTATTTATATTTCTCTGTCTTCACTCAGCGATGGGAGACAATATATGGATCAACAGGTTGCAGAAAAGAAACAATTCAAATCAGTTTATTCATAAAGCACCAACTCAGAACAGAGGTCGTCTCAGGCCACTGAACAGAAACATTCACATACCGGTACTTTGTACGTATAAAATCAGTTTATAACGTTCCAAAAAAGCTAAGTCTGGTCCTCTGGACATTCAAAAAAACAAAACAAAGCAAAAAAAATTGTAAACGTTTCGTCTCTCGTTCAAAAGACTTCCTCAGTCTGAGGTGCTGTATTCAGCTCAGTCTTATAAATAGCACCCTCTCACAGTGGATCAACCAGTTGGCTGATGACAGCCGAAACCAGTTGCTATTTATAAGACTGAGCCGAACACATCAGCTCAGACTGAGGAAGTCTTTCGGACGAAAGAGGAAACGTTTCTACAATTTTTTTTGCTTTGTTTTGTTTTTTCGAATGTCCAGAGGACCAGATTTAGCTTTTTTAGATTTTTCTACCTGGATTATTGAGCATGCATCAGGGTATTTATACCGTTATTTATCTAAGGAGCCAGTCTTCAGATTGATTTTAAGATTTTATTGCTTGTTTTTAAAATCTTAAAAGGTCTGGCCCCATCATATTTATGTGATCTAATCAACATCTACACTCCAGTAAGAGCACTTTCTCTTAGATGTCCCCAGATCCAGAATGAAGTCCAGAGGTGATCGGGCTTTTGCGGTTGCTGCTCCAAAGCTGTGGAACAGTTTACCTGAGAATTTAGAGACTGTTGAGACTTTTAAATCTTTGCTCAAGACTCATCTGTTCTACTTGGCATTTGATCCTCACAGAGACTGAGAACAACTTTTGAGCTGATTTTATTGTTGTTGTGTGCTCAATTATTGTTAATTTTATTATGTTTCAGTGGCACTGTGCATTTTACTCATTTATTTTTTTTTAACTGTAAAGCAGTTCTGCTGTTTTTATGTGCTTCATAAATAAATTGACATTGAGTCTTCACTTCCTCTCAGTCCCCCCTCCTAAGCAAGCACAGTGGTGACAGTGGAAAGGAAAAACTCCCTTTTAACATGAAGAAACCTCCAGCAGAACCAGGCTCAGGACAAGCAGCCATCTGCTTTCCCCAGCTGGGTTTGAGAGGAACAGATACACAATGGCAGGCCCAGGATGGAGGTCATCAGGTTTTCTCAAAGATAAAAAGACAGAATCATGTTATGAAATAATTACAAATACAAACTATTCATTGATGAAATGAGTTCAATTTGTCCTCCAGCAGTCTAAGGTTATAGGATAAGGCCTAAGCCAGGACACCAAAGCTGACTAACTATAGGATTTATTAAAAAAAAATCTTAAAAAACTGGACAATGTGTC
Organism: Garcialebias charrua; assembly: GCA_038048925.1. Lineage (NCBI taxonomy): Eukaryota > Metazoa > Chordata > Actinopteri > Cyprinodontiformes > Rivulidae > Garcialebias > Garcialebias charrua. The sequence continues at coordinate 14,554 of JBBPBX010041020.1, forward strand.
AGCCTCACCGACATAAACTGGAAGTTGGCTGCACAAGAGAGGAGCCTGAGAACTGAAAGATCTTCCTCCATTCTGCTGCTAGAAACATAGGAGCCACAAGTAAACCTGCAGTCTGAGAGTGAAGTGCTCTGTTGGTAAAATATGGAACAATAAGTAAATAAGAACTACTTGAGTGAGCTTCTAAAATAACTTTTCAAACCTACCAAAGCTGTTAAAATATATGGTTTTAAACATTTGCTTTAAAAAAGTAATAAAAACTCATTGAGGCCAAATTAGCCTTAATGGTTGTTGAACAGTGAGATTGATCTGTACAAGACAGGAAAAATAAAACCAGACCAATTAATTTATCTTCATGGGAGCTTCATCACTTCTGAAACAGCAGCTGCTCGTCCATCGTCATAGGGTCATTATTGATTATGTGAAAGAAGAGAAACCAAATCATTTCTAAAATCTGCAGGAATTCACTTTGAACACTTTGAATGAGCCAAACACAAAAATGTTAACGAGGGGAACAAAGACGTTCTGAATCTAAAGAAGTAAAAATATTCCTTAATGATCAAGTCTGTCGTTTGATCACCTTGCAGAAAATTTATAATAATACTAAGAGCAGAAAAAAACATTCATAACTGTAGAAAATCATCATGAAGGCTTTAGGGAAAAAGTCATTGTATGTCAATTTATTTCAGAAACCAGATTTTTGATTCCTCTAAAACTCACCAAACTTCTCAAAGAAAATATCAAATTAAACTCAAATAATTTTAAAGTTATTTTTTAAGTAGCTGAAAATCACTAAATTCTCAACCTATTTCAATTAATTTCAGTTTATTTATAGAACATCGTCACAACAGAAGTCATCTCAGGGAACTGAACAGAAACATTCATGTATAAAAATAATAATTTAACAAACACATTCATGTATAAAAGTAATAATTTAACAGACACATTTATATATAAAAATAATAATTGAACATTATTTATCTGAGGAGCAGACTGCTTTGAGTTTAACTCCATCACATAACTCTCATCATGAGCAAGCATGAAGGTGACAGTGGAAAGGAAAAGCTCCCTCATGAGGAAGAAACCTTTAGCAGAACCAGGCTCAGAACAAGCGTCATCTGCTTCGACTGGCTGGGTTTGGTAGGAACAGATACACAATGGCAGGTCAAGAATCACATGTTAAGATAGAAATAGTATCAAATGAAAACTATTCAATTTTAACAATTCATTTAAGAAATGAGGTCAGTTTGTCCTCTAGTAGTCTAAGTCTATAGCAGCAGAACAAGACAACACTAACTATAGGATTTATGAAAAAGTCTTAATCCCAGTCTTCAAACTGGACAATGTGTCAGCCTCATGGACAGAAACTGGAAGTTGGTTCCACAAGAGAGGAGCCTGAGAACTGAAAGATCTTCCTCCCATTCTGCTGCTGGAAACTCTAGGAACCACAAGTAAACCTGCAGTCTGAGAGTGAAGTGCTCTGTTAGGAAAATATGGAACAATAAGATCTGTAATATAAGATGGAGCTAGGTTGTTGAGAGCTTTGTAGGTTAGAAGTAAGATTTTGAATTCAGTTCTGGATTTGACAGGGAGCCAGTGGAGAGAAGCTAAAACTGGAGAGAGATGATCTCTCCCAGTAACTCCAGTTAAGACTCTGGCAGCAGCATTTTGGATCAACTGAAGACTTTTTAAAGAAGTATTTGGACACCCAGATAACAAACCATTGCAAGAGTCCAGTCTAGACAAATGCATGAACCAGTTTTTCTGCATCATTTTTAGATGTTTCTAATTTTAGTGATATTACGCAGGTGGAAGAAGGAGGTTATAGTAACATTTTTAATGCGGTGGATAAAAGACATGTCCTGATCAAAAATAACATCAATATTTTTAACATTAGATCTGGAGGCAGATTAATGTCATCCAAGGAGGGAGAAAGACTGAAAAATGTATTCCTGAGATGCTCAGGTCCAAAATCTAAAACATCAGTCTTGTCTGTGTTCAAAACCAGAAAGTCAGGGGTCATCCAGGTTTTTATGTCTTTAAGACATGCTTGTAGTTTGAATAGTTGATTGGATTCATTGGGTTTCATGGACAAATATAACTGTGTATCATCAGCATAACAATGAAAATCTATCCCATGCTGTTTAATAACTTTACCTGTGGGCGCATATACAAGGTAAAGAGTATTGTTCCAAGCACTGAACCTTGAAGAACTCCATGACTAACTTTGTTGTATGATGAAGATTTATTATTTACATTGACAAACTGGAATCTATTAGACAAATATGATTTAAATCAATTTAGAGCTGTTCCTGTAATCTCAACATCATATTCAGTCTCTGTAATAGAATATTATGATCAACTATATCAAATGTATTTGATGGATGGATTCTGAATTTTAGGAACAAAATTTATGATAAATCATCTCTAACCCATAATGTTGATTCACAGGAAGAACACTATCATAATGTTCAAATATGATAAGTCTGTTTCCACGTGTGGCTCCAACCGTCCACAGTGTTCTCCTCATCAGCCTCGTCTGAAGTGATGAAGAGGATCACCGTCTTATCAAACTGACTCGGAGAGACATTCTGACACTGACACTAAAATCCACAAGTCTCCACTGGCTGCAGTCCTAATAATTGAATTAAATACACACAGGACCTTTTTTATTATCGCGGCACATCACATCCTGCCGCCACAAAGAAGCGTGAAAAAAACGTAAAAGATAATGAGAAATTTGAGACAAAGACGGAAGAAACAGACAGAAAGTATTAAAGTGGTTCGATTAGAAGAGTACTGTATATCCTCAGAGCAACATAATTACCCATGAGCCTCTGTAAGACGTTCCTTATCTGACTCTTTGGAGACGAGAAGCTTCAGAAAGTGATTCAGAAACCGATTCAGACTTTGTTCTTTCTCGGCTGCTCGCCTCACGTCGCTGCTGGAAGAAAAGATTTGATTTGATTTGATTTGATGTTTATTCATTCATTTTAAAAGAACAATACAAGACAGTTTCATCAGATACAAGATTACAAGTAGGATAAAATGAAGGGAGCAGAAAGAAGATGAAATCTTATTATATCTGCCCCTATTTCACAGTTTGTTCAACCAATGATAACTTTCAAGCAACATCACAGAATGAATAGTTCTACCTATTTTCCTAACTGTAATACACAAACTACATCACAAAATGAATAATTCTACTTAATTTTCCTGACTGTAAAACATAAACTAGATCACAAAATGAATAATTCTACTTAATATTTCTAACTGTAATACACAAACTACATCACCCATAATTCTAATTAATTTTCTAATTCTAATTTTTTTTTTTTTTTTTTTTTTTTTTTTTTTTATAATTTTATTTAATTTTCCTATTTTTTTTTTTTTTTTTATTAATTTTCCTAACTGTAATACACAAACTAGATCATAAAATGAATAATTCTACTTAATTCTACTTAATTTTTCTAATTGAAATACACAAACTAAAAGATGGCACAACATCAAGATGTTCACAAAATGAATAATTCTACTTAATTTTCCTAATTGTAATACACAAATTCATCACAAAAATGAATAATTCTACTTAATTTTTCTAACTGTAATACACAAACTGCTTTATAAAATGAATAACTCTACTTAATTTTTCTAACTGTAATTCACAAACGTACCGTACATCATAAGTACAACATAATTGAAATACACAAACACGCATTACATCATATATAGCTTTTGAGCAAGTCCTTTTTGACCTTTTTCTTAAATGTATACATTGATTTTTCATTTTTAACATCACTCTCCAGAGCATTCCACAATCGAATTCCCTGAATTGAGGTAGACCGAGAAAGATGATAGAAAGAAAGAAGAAAGATGATATTTAGGAGAAGATGAGGGTGAAAACTTATGAGAGCTGCACAAAGATGAGATCTTCTTACCCTGATGCATGCTCAACAATCCAGGTAGAAAAATCTAAAAAAGCTAAGTCTTGTCCTCTGGACATTCAAAAAAAAAAAAAAAAAACATGTACTCTGTCTTACTACGGCTGACTTTCATTCCTCTTCTTTCAAGTGCATACCTCCACCTCTCCAAGTTCTCTTCCACCTGTTCCCTGTTCTCACCACATATCACAATGTCATCTGCAAACATCATAGTCCATGGGGATTCCTGCCTGACCTCATCTGTTAGTCGGTCCATCACCAGAGCAAACAAGAAGGGGCTCAGAGCCGATCCTTGATGCACTCCCACCTCCACCTTGAAGCTATCTGTCACTCCTACAGCACATCTCACCACTGTCCTGCTGTCCTCATACATGTCCTGCTGTCTTCATACATGTCCTGCTGTCTTCATACATGTCCTGCTGTCTTCATACATGTCCTGCTGTCTTCATACATGTCCTGCTGTCTTCATACATGTCCTGCTGTCTTCATACATGTCCTGCTGTCTTCATACATGTCCTGCTGTCTTCATACATGTCCTGCTGTCTTCATACATGTCCTGCTGTCTTCATACATGTCCTGCTGTCTTCATACATGTCCTGCTGTCTTCATACATGTCCTGCTGTCTTCATACATGTCCTGCTGTCTTCATACATGTCCTGCTGTCTTCATACATGTCCTGCTGTCTTCATACATGTCCTGCTGTCTTCATACATGTCCTGCTGTCTTCATACATGTCCTGCTGTCTTCATACATGTCCTGCTGTCTTCATACATGTCCTGCTGTCTTCATACATGTCCTGCTGTCCTCATACATGTCCTGCTGTCTTCATACATGTCCTGTACCAGTCTAACATACTTTTCTGCCACTCCAGATTTCCTCATGCAATACCACACCTCTTCTCTTGGTACCCTGTCATATGCTTTTTCTAAATCCACAAACACACAATGGAGTTCTTTCTGACCCTCTCTGTACTTCTCTATCAACATCCTCAAAGCAAAGATGGCATCTGTGGTGCTCTTTCTTGGCATGAAACCATACTGCTGCTCACAGATAGTCACATCTTGTCTAAGTCTTGCTTCCACAACTCTCTCCCAGATCTTCATTGTGTGGCTCATCAACTTAATTCCCCTGTAGTTGCTACAACTCTGTACATCACCCTTGTTCTTAAAAATGGGAACCAGCACACTTCTTCTCCATTCTTTAGGCATTTTCTCACCCTCAAATATTCCATTAAATATTTGAGTCAAAAACCTCACTGCCACCTCTCCAAGACATTTCCAAACCTCCACTGGTATGTCATCAGGTCCTACTGCCTTCCCCTTCTTCATTCTTTTCAGAGCTTTCCGGACTTCACCCTCACTAATCTTTCCCACTTCCTGGTCCACAGTTTCTATGACCTCCACTCTTCTTTCTCTTTCATTCTCTTCATTCATTAGCTCCTCAAAGTAATCCTTCCATCTTCCCATCACACTCTCCTCACTTGTTAGAACATTCCCATTCCCATCTTTAATAAGCCTAACCTGCTGCACATCCTTTCCAGCCTGATCCATCTGTCTTGCCAATCGGTACAAGTCCTTCCTCCTCTTTAGTGTCCAGTCTCCCATACAACTCATTGTACGCTCTCTGCTTTGCCTTAGCTACTTCCCTCTTTGCTCTAAATCCCATCTCTTTATATTTCTGTCTCCTCTCTTCAGTCCTCTCACTGTCATATTTCTTCTTGGCTAATCTCTTTCATAAAATGAAATAAAATGCAAAGAACTGGACAAAAATCAAGTGAATAAAGGTTAACTTTTTGATTATTGTTGTTGATGTTTCTTGTTTTCCGTAAAGCGCCTGCTGCCCAGGCTGTCAGTGGATGAAAGCCCCCAGTTCTGAGTTATTTTGGTCCCTTTAATTGGCCTTTCTGAGCCCCATCCCAGGTCTTCTCATCTGTTTCACTTTAATTACACCTTCTGTCAATCAATAGACACATTGAAATGCAGAAACCATGAAAAAGTGGTCATTAAAAAGGATAAATGTTGGAAAGACAAAGAAGGTCTAATTGCCGCAAAGGCTTGTCCATATCAGTAAATTACTTTTTTTTTCAAGACAAAGACTGTGACACTTAATTGTTGCTGATTTGAGTGGCACACAGTGTTGAACCAGCAATTCAATTCTCATGACTGTTTGACTTATCACATTCACTGTCAGCTTCTTACAGCAAATCTGTAGAAGTTTACACATTGTGGGATAACTAAGAAAATATATATTTTTTATAACACCCTGAACACGTCTTGTTTTACCAATAAACTGCACAATGATCTGCTCAAAGATTTGATTTGCTTCACCAGGAGTTTTCACAAAACAGCAGTGAATAAAAATGTATTGAAACTGCAGAGGTTGTGAAGGAGAACCAGAAGACCAAACACAACAAAGAGGAGACAACTGAGATGTTCGCAGACATCCATGTGCAGATGAGAAGTAGAGTTGGAGAAGGGTGGAAGGTTTTCAGCTGTTCACTTATCTGACACAAAATAAAAAATCTAAACCACAAACTCAGAATCACACTTTAAAGGTAAAACGTTTATAAAAGTTCAATTATTCCGTATAGTTTCCAGAAAGGTAAAGAGTGGTACTCGGATGCTCTCCATCGCTGTGGGATTTGAACAATGAATGTTTGCAGTTTTCTCCATGGATGTTTTTCTAAACTGGAACTGAACAGTGTGGGCGTTCCTGTTTCTGTAATCTTTTTCGGTCACTAGATGGCGCCACACCTGCGAACAATCTCCTTGATGAGACGCCAAGAGTATAAAAGTCAACAGATGACTTCTCCTCACTAATGGAGCATTACCTGGTAGTCATGCTTCTATCCATTTAGAATTAGCACTCTCTTGACTTGAGAGTTACTTACCGTAAACACCGGTGTATAATACGCACTTTTATTGCTCATTTGAATGTCCTGCGTATTATACACCGAAGCGTATTATCTACAGATTTTTTCCCATATTTTTAGACCCATTTTTGGCTCTGATTCGCTGTTTTTTCATTTTGGCCTAAAAATGGTGCAGTACCAGTTTCGGCCGCTATGGGCGCTAATGCACCCAGTAGTCTGTTTACCTGCAGACTGTACCTGGAGGCGTATCCTGGCGCCATCTAGTGGCCATAAAAAAAACTGTCACGGCAGCGCGTATTATACACCGAAGCGTATTATCTACCGATTTTTCTGATTTATTTCCAAATATTGGCCAAAGCGTATTATACACCAGAGCGTATTATACACCGGTGTTTACGGTACATGTGTCTTTTTGATATTTCCAGAGCACCTCCTGTGACTTCCCGGTTCCTG
>JBBPBX010041021.1:0-12932 GCA_038048925.1 Garcialebias charrua
ATCCTGTTTGTTGGTACAATCTTTCCTCCCACTTTGCCCAGAAAACACCCAGGGTTTGAAACCTCCAGCTTTAAGAATGTGCTCCACATTTTCTGTGATTTCCTTTAACCTGTCTGGGTCATTGTGGGACGTCAGAATGTCGTCAACATAGCTGTTATTCTGAATAACTTGCCGCTCCTCTTCAAGATGAGTAAATGAGAGTAAACTTGCAGTCTTTGAAACCTTGAGTTGAGTGGAGACCTGATGTTTTATTGGCGAATGTTGTGGGATCTCATGAATGATTTCTTCATATTTCACAGCAGCTGTCCTCATGGACCTTGCATAATGTGTTTTGGTTGTATGAACTTTCATGGCAAATTCTTCAAACAATTCTGGATGAGTTCCTCCAACCACTTTCCCTAAGGGGCCATCCCACAGTACAAGGTTCTCCACAACTTTAATTCTTTGTGGTGTCAACTGACCTTCCCTATGGCTTATGAGTAAGCTTATTTCTCTGGGCCTTGCAAGCTCATTCAGTGGTACTTCTGGAAAAAATCTTTGCAGCTGTTTTGCTTTAACATGCTTATGAATGTCTGCGATGCTGTCAAGTCCATAACAAACAAGCTGGTAGGATCTCAAGGTGCCTCCAGAGTTTTTGACACGAATCTTCAGGAGGTAACGTTTCGTTTCCACACAAACTTTCATTCCTCCAACTCCATGGACAATGAGAGTGATGTCCTCACTTTGTAGATTTAATCTACTTGCAGCCTTGTGTGTTATGTAATTTGTATCCGAAGCCAAATCAATTAATGTTCCGATCTTTTGTCCAGCATTTGCAGTAACTTCAAGAAGCATCATTAAAACTGGCAGTTCCTGTAGTCCACTATCCATCAAGAGATTCGAATGATTCAGAGTTGAATTGAAGGCTCTAGATGCAGCATTTGAAAATACATCTCTGCAATGTTTGGCCAACTCGGGTGACAATTGCTTAAGAAATTCTTCTTGATCCTCTGTGTACTTTCTGCTACTTTTGTCTTCCTCCAGACTGATTTGGTTCCTCCTCTGGACATCATTGCTCTTCTTAACTTCAGAACTTGGACATAATAATAATAATAATAATAAACTTTATTTGTATAGCACCTTCCACAATGCCTTGCATTGACCAAGGTGCTTAACAGGATAAAAAGAAAAATAAACGGGAACAATAGATCAATGAAAATAGAATAAGAAACCACAGCGATAAAAGAAGGCAATGGAAATAAAAAATGCTACATACTAAAATAACACAAGTAATAAAAGTTACACACAGAAAGCTTTTTTGAACAAGTGAAATAAAAATGCAATTGAAATAAAGATGCTACATACTAAAATACAAAATAATAAAAGTTACACACTGAAAGCTTTTTTGAACAAGTGGGTCTTCAGTTTGGTTTTGAACAGAGTCAGATCAGAGGTGGCACGCAGCTCAAGGGGGAGGCTGTTCCAGGCTTTTGGGCCGGCAACAGAAAATGACCGGTCTCCCCATTGCTTGTACCTCGAGCGAGGCACCTCCAGCAGGTGTTGACTGGCAGATCGTAAGTCCCTGCCAGGCTGATGGGCTTTCAGAAGTTCTGAGATGTAGAGGGGAGCAAGTCCATTCAGAGCTTTGAAAACAAACAGCAGCAACTTGAACTGTATCCTGAACTGAACTGGGAGCCAGTGTAGAGAGGACAGGACAGGAGTGATGTGTTCATATTTTCGTGTGTTGGTCAAAAAGCGCGCGGCAGAGTTCTGTACAAGCTGTAAACGGGAGATGGAGGATTGATTAATGCCAAGATACAAAGCATTACAATAGTCAAGTCTGGAGGTCACAAAGGCATGGATGGCCTTCTCCAGATCACCACGACTAAGAAATGACTTGACTTTGGAGAGCAGACGGAGTTGGAAAAAGCTGGTCTTGACAACAGAACTGATCTGTTTATCAAACTTTAAATTGGAGTCAAACTGCACTCCAAGATTTCTGACCACCGAGTTGAAGTGGGGGAGGGGAAAACCAACACTGGGACAGGGAAGGATGTTGCTGGTGTCATCAGGTGCACCAAACAAAATGCATTCAGTTTTATCTGTGTTTAGGTGGAGGAAGTTTTGAGAGAGCCAGTGCTTAATGTCATTTAAGCAGTTGACAAGAGTGTTTGAACTGAGTGAGGGGTTGGGAGTGACTGGCAGATAGATTTGTAAATCGTCTGCATACATGTGAAAAGACAGGTTATGACGTGTGATGATTGATCCTAATGGCAGCATGTAAAGAGAGAAGAGGACTGGCCCTAGAATAGATCCCTGTGGTACGCCGGAGGTCAGAGGGGTTGATGAAGAGGAGGACAGATCGCCTATCATGACAGAGAAAGTTCTCCCAGACAGGTAAGATTTGAACCACTCAAGCACAGCTCCCTGGAGACCAACCTGCTGAGACAAGCGGTTGATTAGTACCTGATGGTCGACGGTGTCAAAAGCTGCTGAGAGGTCTAACATCACCAGCAGTGCAGGGTTTTTTGCATCCAGAGACAGAAGAATGTCATTCTGTACTTTGAGCAGTGCAGATTCAGTGCTGTGACGAGCTCGAAAACCTGACTGAAATTTTTCAAACAGGTTGTTGAGTTCTAGAAAAGATTGAAGTTGAATAAAAACAATCTTTTCTAGGACCTTTGATAGAAATGACAGATGGGAAACTGGCCTGAAATTAGAGAGAGCTGTAGGATCTAGGCCTGGTTTTTTTAGAAGAGGCCTGACCACAGCATGTTTGAAAGCAGATGGCACATAACCTGAAGTTAGACAGCTGTTGATAAATGACAAAACAGAAGGACCAATTACATCAAAGCATTGTTTGAACATTTTAGAGGGAATGATGTCCAGAGAACAGTTTGTTGGTTTCATCTGCTGAACCACCTTGGTGAGTTGAGGCAGTGAGACGAGATCAAACTGGTCAAAAACAGCAGTGGTTATTGTAGAGGTACATGACAGGATGGTGTTGGATGAACTGACAATGTTCTGCCTGATAGAGTCTATTTTGTTGACAAAATAGCTCTGAAAGTCATCACAGGTAGACTGTGTGGCAGTTTTCAGAACATCGACAGATGGATTGATGACAGACTGGAGTGTGCTGAAAAGCGTCCTCGGCCGGTTGGAGCTGGTGGAGATTAAGTTGGAGAGGTACTGTGACTTGGCCTGTTTCACAGCGTTATCATACTCACAGAGACAGTCTCTCAGTATTCCCTGAGATACATGAAGCCGGTCGCGCTTCCATTTTCGCTCTGCTTGTCTGCAACGTTGTCGAAGAGCTCGCGTCGTTTCGTTGAGCCATGGTGAAGGTCTGTTTTTTGAAGAATATAGATATATATAGATATAAGAACATAGATAATAGTGATGTGGACTTTCTCCATTCCTGCAGTCTTGGTTCTTGCACAAAAACCCAGGTTTGCAGTATGATTCATCATCATGTACATGTATTTCCAAACACTTGGTGCAGGCTCCTACCTTTTTGACAGCAGCTCTTTTCTCAGTTAATGTTAATGTTTTGAACTGATTGCAAAAATAGAGTCTTTTTCTATGCTTTCCATCGCCACAGACAACACATCTTGAAAAGTCATCACTTGCTTTGACTGCCTTGGTTCTGGCATGTTTTTGTTCCCATCGGGTTTCTTGTCTGCTGACTCCTCCTCTCTTAATTGCTCTAGTTGCTCATAAATCTTTTCTTGGTCTTTCAGAAATGCAAGGAGGTGATCAAATCGATTCTCTGGCATCACAGTGTTCCTTTTATCAGCTGCATAAACGAGCCACTCCTTCTTCAAAACTTCAGGAAGTTTAGTTTCAATTGACTTTGTCACCAAAGGGTTTTTAATGGCGCCAGTATTTCCAAGGTCGATTAAATCCTTAAGAGCTTTTTCAACAGCTTGAATCAACTCCACGATTCTTCTTGGCTGGTGACCTCTAACTGCAGGAATTCTCTGTAGCTCTTCCACAATTTCAATTGCAATTGCAGTCTGGTTTCCATAACGGTTCTCAAGGACTTGAAAAATATCTTCTGGAGTGTTGTAGGAAGTTAAGCGAAGGTCTCTCGTGATTCTCTCGTCCAGGCTGTCCAGGAGCTGCACTTTTTTCACCTCTTTTGAACCGGTTGGTTCTCCTTGCTTTTGAAGTGCTTCCCAATCCCTTCTCCATCTGTAAAAATCACGTTTGTTTCCAAGAAACTTTGGGAGAGATGTTGGTTTCAGTTTGATGGTTGGTAGAGAATAATTTTGAGGAGGTACAATTTGACCCTTTTTCTCTTCATCCTCCTTTAGCTTTTTATGAATGAACTCTGCTGTCCTAGAGACAAGCTTGGGGACACTTACTTCCAATCCTCCCAGCCGATCCTGGATTTCCTCCTTATAATTATAAGGGATCCATCTCTTCCATTTACAATGAACTTCTTTTGCAGTTTTTAAAAGTTCCTTCAGGTGGTTGATGGTGAAGTCATATGCCTCCTTTTCCACTCCTGGTTTGATGGTGGCAACATGTTCACATTCTGATTCTGCTACTTGAAGTGCAATTAACAGTTCAGTCTTTCCAAAAGTTCTCCACAGGGTCTCCTGGATTAAGCCTTTAACTTCTCTTACTTTTGCTTGACATTCTTTTGCAGTATTTTCCAGGTCAGACATCTGCTGTTTACTTAATGTGGCTTCTTCATTGCCACCCAATTCGGATTCCACCACTGCGATGAGACTTGCTTCTAGATCATCATTTGCCGTCATAACTTTTTCAGCTTCTATGTTGAGCTTGTGGAAGCTGTCTTTTAATTCCTCTTCAGTCATGTCCTCATGCGTCCGAGTTATATTATTGACCAATCGAGTTAATGACCTTTTTGCTGTTGTTCTCTCCATCTTTAATTGTTCAACAGTCTTCTCATCAGTTGGCTCTTTCATCATTTGAATCAATTTGTTCAGATGTGGGGCAAACAAGTGATGTCAGCAACTGTCTCTTCTTTGTCAAGATCCTTTTATCAGTCCCCAAGAGGACCGGTTTTTACTGTCAACCGGTTTTTACTGACAAGAGGTTGGGTTTTTTACTGTCAGCCGGTTTTTTGCTGACAGGAGTTCCGCATCTGGTTGACACAAGATCTCTTGTCAAGAGTCCACTACTACCATTTGTTTGGCTCTCTCTTCCTCTTTTCTTCTGCTTCCTGTTCATTGTCCGTCCCACTTTTAGGTCCATGTGACTGCATGTTTTTTTCTTTTCTTTTTTTTTTTTCTTTTTTCTTCCTTTTTCTGATTTGACTTCACAATCCCGCAGACTTTGAAGTAGAAAATATGCCAGAGGGTCGTCTTTGTTCGAGTTGTTTGTTTGGGGGGTTTGTGTCAAACGGGGCACAGGCTTAAAGGTGTGCTCGCATTGGTGGGATGAATATTTACAGTATGAATCAAACTGAGTTCGACTTTACTCGTGCACGTATATTTGTTGAACTGACACTACACATCTCTGAATAAGCAATTAAAATATTTTTATCTAGCCTCAGATTTCTGTAATGCTGCCTGTTAAATTAGATAAAATGTCTGTTAATTTAAAAAAAAGACGTGGTAAACTCAGTTCAGTGGGAAATGCTGAGGAAATTCCATCTGTCAGGTGAATCAATAAAGATTTTGTGATATTTTTCCCAAAAATAATTGCAGTGAAGTGCTAGGAGAAGCTAGGAGCGAGGATTTAATGTGTCATGACAAAATGTCATGTTCGTTTATTCTGTCTGTAAGCTACAGCTGATGCAAAAAGACCTTCAAAAAAAGTCTTAAAACATATTCTCTTTTTTTTTTATAACAGAACTCAGTTATTACTAAACGAACAAAACAAAGAAGGAGCATTCTTTGAATGAATTCATATTGCCTTTGACAGTTTTAAACTAAGAAAATCTAATGTTTAAAGAAATTCTAGCCATTTTAGTCAAATAAAAAAAAAGAGCAATTTGCACAATTTCAGTGTCAGGCAATCTTGAGAAATGAACCACTTGGATTGTGTGAATAACTCCACTTTGATTGCACCAAATTCTGGTTGAATTATACAGAATTATAGTATTTTCTATATAGGAGATATAGAAATGGTAAATGGACTGTATTTATATAGCACCTTTCTATCTGATGAAGATACTCAAAGTGCTTAACACTACAATCTGTGTCTCGTTCACCCATTCATACAGCACTCTACTTTACCTTTACAAAGACAATCAGTGCTTTAGTGAGACACAAATCGGAGGCAATGAGAGGTTCAGCGTTTTGCCCAGGGACACTTCAGCATGTGACTCCTGGTGGAATCAAACACCCAACTCTTGGCATTGCAGGACGACTGTTTTAACCACTCAGCCACAGCTTGCCAATATATAGAGTACCGTAATTTCCGCCTGAAAAGTCGCACCTTTCTATAAGGCGCATTGTCCAATTATTGGCAATAAATTGGAAAAATACATAAACGTGTCGCACCTTTATTTAAGTCGCATCTATTATGCATCACCACTACGCGACGCGTCAGTGCCTCATTTGCCCTGCTGAAAATGGCGGCCACAGAAGCGAGCGAGCACGGAAGGACTTTACAAGATTAACACTGTAAAAACAATTATTTGTTTGATGAAAATTACAGCAAAGATGTGTCTTAGCTGAACTTTTCCTTAATAAATGAACGTAATTGTCAAATCAGCTGGATTTAAAAAGTAGTTTTGCTATGTGCACGGGTGAGACGGCTTTATTTCTTTAAAACTTAGCTAAATAAACGCTTAAATATATATATTTTAGCTGACATTATAGCACAAGGGTTCCTGAGCTTAACCGTTCCTTAATAAATTCACAAAATGGTCAAATCAGCTTGATTAAAAAAAGTAGTTTCGCTACGTGCACGCGCACGGGTGGACGGCTTTATTTCTTTAAAATTTAGCTAAATAAACGCTTAAAAAATATATTTCTTAGCTGACATTATAGCACAAGGGTTCCTGAGCTTAACCGTTCCTTAATAAATTCACAAAATGGTCAAATCAGCTTGATTGAAAAAAGTAGTTTCGCTACGTGCACGCGCACGGGTGGGACGGCTTTATTTCTTTAAAATTTAGCTAAATAAACGCTTAAAAATATATATGTCTTTGCTGACATTATAGCACAAGGGTTCCTGAGGTTAACCGTTCCTTACTCAATAATAATAATAATAATGAATTCAATTTATAACGCACTTTTCATTAATGAAAATCTCAAAGTACTCAAATCAGCTGGATTCAAATTGTTTCATTTTGACTTGTTCCAAACAGTCGTGTGCGCTGCGAAAATAAATTATAAATAAATCGAATTGTAGCTCTAAACATCTCCTACAGCTAACAGTTTGTAAATGTCCACCTAGTAATTACTTTCTGTAAGTTTCAACAAAATCTGTCCTGTGGTTTCATAGTTCATACCTCCAGAGCAGGAGGCCGGGCTGCAACAGAGTATGTCCGACCAGGGGAGGCTGCCGTCAAACACATGAGGTGGGAACGGTCGGTGTACCCTAGCGGACAAAAGTGGTACTGCACCATTTTTTACCAAAATGAAAAACGATCATATCTGAGCCAAGAATTGGTCTAAAAATATGGGGGGAAATCCATAAACAAGTCGCACCTCTTTATTAGTCGCAGGGCATGCAAATTAGGCAAAAAGGTGCAACTTATAGACCAGAAAATACGGTAGTTCTATGGATTCAATTAGTGAGGACATGGAGGTAGATGGATTGAGGACAGAGGATGCAACGGACAGAGTGAGATGGAGGAGAATGACTCGCTGTGGCGACCCTTGAAGAGGGAAAAGCCAAAAGAAGAAGATAAAAAGTAATTTTTGAGTTTAATACTATCAGTTGACTGTGGCTGCCATCTTGAATTGGATTTACTACAAAAATTATCAGTTGTAGTTTTTACTATAAGTTTGATTAAAGTCTGTCCAGTAGTTTATGACAGAGTGGACTCTAAATCTTTTTTATGTTTTTTTTAAATATATTTGCGTGATTTGTACTCAGACTGTGATTGGGATCAGTATCCGTTAAACTCACAGAGTTATAACAATTTTATTTTTATTTTTTTATTTTATATCAGTTCAAAGTCATCCATCTTCCAAAAGCCAATATCTCTGCATGGTTAATTAAAATGTGTTCAGTGGTCATGAAACATTTAGCTAACGGACCCAAACACAGACTCAAAACAGCCGTGCTCACTTTCATTTTTTGGCAGCAGGTGATTAAAAAGAAAAAAAAGTAAAATTGTCTAAATACACAAACTAAGCAGGCTCAAATTAAGCTACAGAAATGTCTCGGACATCTTCCCCCTGCAGTCAGCCTCCTGCCCTCCATCCTCAGATGATGTGTTTTTGACAGTGAAACTATGCTTGTTATGCTAATAGAAATCCTTGTAAACAAGCTACAAATAAATGCTCATTATGTGTAAAATCTTAGCCCAACAACCTATGTGTTTTGAACCCAACTAAACTCCATATGTGACAATCTCAGCTTCCACACACCGAAGGATTGTGGGTATTCAACCAAAGGCAGACAAACATGTGGGGAGTCCTCCTAACATTTAACACTGCAGAGATACATGCAGGTTGATGTCTGACGTGTCACAAACACAACATCAGGGGCTGACAACCGTTATAACAAAAATGGATAGTAGAAAAATAGATAAATAAATAAAACAGGGAAGGAAATACTTGTGAACCTGAACAGTTATTTTTTTCTCCTAATCAACCTCACTGTAAACAAGTGTCTGTCTTATAATTTTCAGAAGAAAGATGAAAGAGTGAATGGTGTCACAGAGTCATTTCCGAGATGATTAGGTAAAAGGCTTTGGATACCTAATAAGTATTCCAACCGAGCATACAGTTTAATGGCTTTCTGTGGCAGATCATTTCAGGGAGATCAGGTTCTGTCATTAAAAGTGAACTAAGCTGATATTGTTTATAAAAGTTGTCTGACCTGTTTGTTTTCCTTTTCTGCTTCAAATAACACAAAATGCAAGCACGTAAGCAGCTGGATTTCAGAAATTGCATCAAAATGGCAATCAAAAAAGAAACAAAAATGGTATTATGCAGGTACAAAGTAGATTGCCCTTTGGAGAAACCTTGTTTAAAAAAAATATATAATAATTTTTCCAACTTCTGCTTTTTTTTAAATTCACTTTTCATAACTGAAGTTAAAAAAAAATCACATTTATTTTGATCTATGATTTATGCATGATGACTGCAACATTTTACAGAAATGACACATAAGGCACATCTCATTTAACTAATTTCTGCCTCTTTGTCTCTTCTCTCCTTTGTCCTCTTGCCTATGACCCTGAAACTGGTCATAACCATTAATTTGAAGGATGTCTTAAGTAAGAAAAATCACCTCAGATATAAATAATTGAGAAGAGAGGGGGCTGCAGGACACCCGTGTATACTTGCAGTCTATTTTGCATGTTTAAAATGGCCATGATACCTTAATGCCAAATTGGCATGTAAGGCAGCAAGTGATATAGAATAGAATAGAATATATCTTTATTGGCATATTTGCACCAAGGTACAAAGTTTTGCAATTGGCGCGCGCACCATCCGAAGAGGGACGTACGCACGGAAGCCGCAGCAGTAATTAAACCGCGCCGCCAACAATCAGATATGGAAAAAGGAACATACAGTGGGATAATCATTGGTATCCAAAAAATAATCTATCACATTTTGTCTTAGGACACTCTATGATAAAGTTTTCAGTTTACAGTGTTTTACACTAAAATCGATATAATTGATATGTTGGACAAATTGAGACAATAATGACAATGTGTGCATTCTCATGCAACATCTTATCTGTCAGTACAGTATGTGTTGTGAATGACTTTCAGCTAATGCAAACAAGGGATGCACAATATTATCAACATAGTACAGTATCAGTATCGGCCAATATTAGCATTAAAGTTAAATATTGGACATCAACCATTCCATCAAAAATAATCACCAATATAAAAGGCACTGTTTTTGTATACAACCCAGTGACAAGAATGCCTGCAGCGCCAGCACACACAACGTAATGATGTCACACGCCTATCTGATTACGGCTAAGGAAGAAGTCAAAATGTTGGTTATGTTGAAGATTTTTTTTGTTGAGGATATCAGCCAAAAATCCAATATTGGGCATCCCTACTACATACACCAAATGTTAGCGTATTATCTGTAAAATTACCAGAGGTATAGCCAAATTTTATGTAGGATTAATTTGTTAACTTAGTCATCTTACAGGTTTGGCTTTAAAAGTTAATCAGCTAAACATCAACACTCAATATTTACTTCCCGAGAGTTTTATTTAAATCTTTCCAGCAGTCCATGAGATATTTGGCTCACAAACAGACATAAAGACACACACTCAACATATTTGTGCCTACTTTTTGCTCATTGGCAGTGGGTGATAAAAGATATTGCAAACCTTACCAAAGAAAAAATAAAAATGAATACAAACACAACAAACAAGTGTTGGACAATTTCTGCTACCAATTAGAATATTGCATGTAGAGAACATGAATGATTTTGCAATGCTCATACAAATTAGATGTAGTCTACCACAGAGCAGAGGTTCATATAAAACCTTAAACCTTTACTCCGTCACTCTTCGTGTTTGTGTGGGTTGAAGCAACTGATGCATATTTACACAGACTCAACAGCTGTCACATTTTTCTCTGCAGAGATCTTTTCTGTATTTGCCATACAAAGCTAGTTGCTTGCCCCTGTATAACCCACCAACATTTATCCTTTAAAATGTATGAGAAGTGATTGTCTTTGTTCCCAAGGCGTTTGCCAAAACCTGCACTGAATTGTAAAAAAGGGTGTTTGTGTGTTTGAAATTATCTGCAAAGCCGCTTGAATCTCGGGGAGCTGGTCTCGCCAGTTTGTCAGCAAAGTTTCATCAAACTTTTTACTGTATGACAAGGGCTGGAATGGCAGAGGGGAAAATAAGATTAAACAATGTAAAAATGGAAACAACTTTGGATGATATGCTGCCCTTAAAACAGAAACTATCAAGTTTATTTTTGTTCTACTGATTATTTGGGTAAGAAAATATTTATATTAGGGATGCACGATATCATCGGCATGGTATCGGTATCGGACGATATTAGCGTTAAAGTTCAATATTGGACATTCCATCAAAAATAACTCACAGATATAAAAGGTGCAGTTTTTGTATAACAACCCAGTGACAAGGATGCCTGCAGTGGCAGCATAACGTAATGACGTCACGCAAATTCTCCTGATCTCACTGCGAAGAAGAAAATTCAAAATGTCAGCGGTATGGATGTTTTTTTTTTGTTTTGTTTTTTCCGTTGGTGAAGATATCGGATTCAGAAGATTTCTGGACTATGTTGAGCCTCGCTACATCCTCCCCAGTCTGAGATATTTTTCCATTGTAACCTTACCAGAGTTACACGCCGTCATTTCCGACGTCATTGAGAAGCTAATAGCAGATAGCCCTTGGGTGAGTTTTACCACAGACATTTGGACGTTGTGTTAGCCCCTTTAGCATGATTAGTCTTGTGGCACAATGGATAGACAAAAACTTTAACTTAAAAAGGCTGTCCTTCATGCACAAGAGTTCAAAGGATCCCACACTGCAGCTAGGAACCTGGAACAAGCCTCCACAATCGAGAAAGCATTGCAGGTTACTAATGCTTATAAACAACATTTAACACTTTTAATATAAGTTAATGTGTATGCATATCATAAGGCTGCTACTGAATATATATCACCAACTCTTACAGCTGTTACACAATTTTTGCAGCAACTAAGCCTAAATAAGATGGCTATGTTCTGACAAAGGAAGGGATATAAAATATTGGTATCAGTTATCAGCCAAATAAGTTAACATACTTATCAACAATGTCGACGAGGGACAAGCCCCCAGAAACCATCTTGGCTACAGCAAACTGGTTGGTCCACTTAAGTTGTTTACTTGGTGGGGTAGCTTCAGTTTGCTTTGGACTACTCTGACTGACGAAGCCCTCTGGAGTGAGGGTGAAACGTTTCTACTAAAAAGAAACTGTCCAGATGAACTGATTGAGAATGAGCGGATACTTATCAACTGTTTAAAAGAGAAAATGCAGATAAATATAAAATATAAAATGCAGATAAAAATAACATGTCAGCTGTCTGTTATAATAGGTACAATTTTATGATCATACTTAGCATTTTTGATAATTTATTCTTGTGTATACAGGTAGTCCTCGACTTACGACGTAGATCCGTTCCTACGCGGCGGCGTAAACCGATTTTCGATGTAAGTCGAAATATACGTACATACTGCACCATATACATGTACAGTACTGTGTTACCAAGCACTTAGCCTATCCTAACACAGTACCCTACATAATTATCAAAAAACACATACATTTGGGAGCCATAATGAAGGGAAAAAAGAGTTATGGCCTACTGGGATGCTGGTGACACTGTATTCCTCTGTCCATCTGCCGTATTCCGTTCCATTTACGACGTAAAACCGCCGTCAACCTCGGTCCAGAGCGTTCACAGTAAGGTCTTGGCCTGTACTTTTCGACTGCTCCGTGCTGGTTCTGCCGTCAACCTCGGCCCAGAGTGTTTACAGTAAGGTCTCCGACTGTGTAGTGTATTCCTCCGCCGCTACTTTTACGACGTAAAACTGGTCCATCTGCCGTATTCCGCATTCCGTTCACGACATAAAACCGCGTTCACAGTACAGTTTTGTTTTGTTTTTTGAATGTCCAGAGGACCAGACTTAGCTTTTTTAGAGAGTACAGTGAAGTATTCGTCCGCCACTACGTTTACGACTTAAAACCGGTCCATCCACCGTATTCCGCATTCCTTTTACGACGTAAAACTGCGTAACTCGGCTTTTCAATATATATACAGGTAGTCCCCGATTTACGAGCGAGATCCGTTACAACGAGGCGCTCGTAA
>JBBPBX010041022.1:9602-20011 GCA_038048925.1 Garcialebias charrua
CACACACACACATACACACACACACACAAACTGTTTTCAAACCAGCCCTGTCGTAAAGAACACCAGCAAGGCCAGGGGATAAATGGATGTAACAAACTACAGATCATTTTGAAGCTTTTCAAATGGAGAAATAAAATAAAAAGATAAAAACATTGAAACAGTCATGATTCATTTTGCCTGCAGGGGTGGTGATGATTTAAAATCGGTTAAACTTGGTGAAAAAACAACAGAAGCTGCTGGAGTTGGTCTCAAACTCAAACTTTCTCCAAACGGTTTCAGTTTTTGTCAGTTTAAACTCGAATCAGACTTTTTTATGTTTTACTTGATGTTTTTTTCTGACTGTTGATCGGTCGGCTCGGTTCGTGTTTTCTAAACGTGCACTCAGAATTTAAAGCGTGTTTGTTGCTTGTTTCAGTCTCTGGGTGTTTTGCTCTGCCAGCTTCAAGGCTTCTGGTTGGTTCATGCTTCCACCCTCAGCATATCAAACAGTGGAAGAAGTAGGTCAGACTTCTCCTCCCTTCTGTCGCTTTATCCCTCTCTGTCTCAGTCTCCTGACCTTCATCCTCATCTTCTCCATCTCTCCCTGGTGTGATACCAGGGCCAGATGCATTCCTTCAAGGAATGTTCAGCATTTAATTCATAGATTTGTTCACTGGCTAACGAGTGGAGGGGTCTGGTTAGATGACCTCACGGTTCTGTCTCTCCTGTTTGCAGATTATGTGGTCTTCTCATCTCTGAACAGCTGGGATGAGGATCAGCACCTCCCAATTTGAGGCCATGGTCCTCAGTCAGAAGCGTGGACCATCCTCTGTGGGATGGGAGTGAGGCGTTGCCTCAAGTGGAGGAGTTCCAGGTATCTCAGGGATTTTGTTTATGAGTGAGGGAAGAGTGGAGCATGAGAACAACAGACTGATTGGTTCAGCTTCTGCAGTGTTGTGGACTTTGTGCCGGTCCGTTGTGGTGAAGAAGAAGGGTTTGCTGGCCGGTCTACGTTTCTGTGTAGTGACAGAAAGAACAAAATTACATATCCAGACTGTTGAAATGAGTTTTCTCAACAGAGTAGCTGGACTCTTCCTTAGAAAGAGGGTGAGACGTTCAGTTCTTCAGGAGAGACTTGGAAGAGAGCTTCTGCTCCTCCACATCCAGAGGAGCCAGTTGAGGTGGTTCAGGTATCTGGTAAGGATGCTCCCTGGACGCCTCCCAGTGGAGGTGTTCCATGTATGTCCAACTGGAAGGAGACCCCGGGGAAGATCCAGGACACGCTGGAGAGACTACGTCATTCGACAGGCCTGGGAACACCTTGGAGTCTTCTGAGAAGAGCTGGAAGAAGCTGTGGAGAGAGATGATCAAGATGCTGCCCCTGAGACCTGACTTCAGAACAAGAGGAAGACGGATGGATGGGTGGATGGATGATTTACCTTTTGTGTTCTTCCCTCACCTCTCTCATCATCATCATCACCACTTGAGGACAGATCACGCACGGAGCTCCAGTCGAAGGAAGCTGGTCGGTTTAAATAGCGGCAGCAGCAGGTGAACCACCTCACCAAGCTTCTTGATGACAGTCTTGTAGTTCATTTCAGCCTCGTACCGATCCACCACCTGGTCCCTGGCATCCTTTGACAGATTTTTGTTATGTGGTCTTCTTCGCGGTGACGAACCAAACAAACCAGTGCTGTGGACAGGTGGGCATCGTACACACCCGCTTCGGATGTTATCAACCATAAAATGGCCCTTGTCAATTATTATCATCCTCATTCGTAGCGGTCAGATTGCCCCTACTGTACCTCCTAGGAGGTTTAAAGGTACGTTGTCACCGTTGCAAGCGATGACAGCAGGCTCCGTCTTTAGCTACGTGTTATGGTACAGTCACACCAAGCAGCGTTTTGAACCTCCAAAAAGCTCCTCACGCACGCAAGTGGACGCACTTGTGAATGCAGCGTGTTCAAACCTGAACGCCAGAAGCCAGAAGCTGCTGGGTGTGTGGGAGGAGCTTACCGGTATACAGAGTCCTGCGCACAGAGTCCTGCTCACTCCGCCAGGCGAGGAGCTGTTTATTTCCGTCTCTGTCGAGCAGACTTGACTGGTCGTGAAGGAATTGTCGCGAACACACAGCTACAATGAGTTTCTCTTCCATAGTCCACGACCTCGCGGGTCTTTTCTTTTTTTTTCCGACAAACAATACGTCACATAGTGCGCGCGCACCCTCGTTTCCGCGTCACATAGGGACTCTCCCCCTGACCCCCGCTCTTCTCCCCCGACTCTCCCTGATTGGTTGACACACCAACCAATCGGGTAGAGTTGAGCGGCGTCTGAAAGTTTGAACCGCGAAATCTTCAGCATGTTGAATCTCGGTTTGGAGGCGGAAGCCGGTTCACGTGCACGGAAAAACGCTTCTCAGCACGCTCAACACGCACGCGACCTGACGCCAGACGCCAGGAGGTGCCTGGAAGCGCGTCCACCATTGACTTTACATGTAAACTGGACGCTCCTGCTGCCAAAACGCTGCTCGGTGTGAGCACACCATTAAAGTTTCGAGTAAACCCTCTGGCGTTAGGTTTAGGTTCTTGGTTAGGTTTATGCACAAGCATAAGAGTGTTAAGTTCAGGGTTGGTCCTCTGGGTCAAGTTTAAGGTTAGGTTGAGGCAAACGGTTACATAAGCTGAAAAAAACAAAAACGCAACACTTCCGGGTTTACGGAAACACGCTGCCTACCGGTACTCACAGCGATAGCAACGCTGATAATGTTCTGTTAAACATGCTAGGAGGTAGATTGTGACCTATTCGCCGCTACAAATGGGGATGATAACAGTTGATAACGCCCATTGTATGGACTGACAACATCCGAACCCGCTATAGCGAGCGGCGTTTCGGAGTGGCTGTAACTAATTGAGTTGTTAATTGATCGTCAACACAACTTGTAGGATTTGTCGCAGAGACGAGAGACGAACCGTTGCAGAAGTTTGAGATTAAAGAGTCAATTTGCTCCAGAGCCTCAGAGTTGTTTGTTGGTTTGAAAGAAACCTTTGAAGTCTTTCCACTGAAACGGATCAGTAACTGGGAGGCTTTGTCTCTCACACACACAAACACACACACACACACACACACACACACACACACACACACACACACACACAGAGTCACTTTGTGAATGAAGGTTACTCAGAGACGTACGCTGACTCTTGTGTTTGATCCCTACGGAGACATTTTGCTGACAGAGTTCTGGATGTCGGGGACAATGAGGTCCAAACGAACCGTGCTGCGGTGCCGACACAAGCGCTTTAAAAGAAGCACATAAAAGAGCAAACTCTCCAGAGAAAGCAGGTTATGTAAGAGAGTGAACTTACAACAGTTTCAGTTTGTCGCAGATGTTTGAACCCTGCTCTGGAAAACACGACGTGCAGCAGACGGAGTGACGGAAGTAAAAACACGTCGGTTGTCACAGATCTCAGGTTTTAACGTGGCTCCAACACGTTTTTAATCCTGTTTTTACAAATGTCCTAAAAAGAGAACAAAGTAAAAACCCAGCAAATAACGGCTTCATAACACCAATAAGGAATGCATATCGCCCGCCAGCTTCCATGTTTTAACCTCCTGAGACCCTGCGTCCACATATGGGGACTTTAAATTTTGGCTTTGCTGTACTTTATACTTCACTCCTTTGAGTAGTGTTTTATACATTGTTAAGCCATGTTAATGTTGTGTTATGCTGTAAAATAAGTAGGGATGGGGCCGATCCGATCCAGTATTGGTATCGGCATCCGACCACCAGCATAATTTAAGTATCGGATTTTCCGATCCAACCTGCCGATATTTCCGATCTGGCTTCAAAGAACACTTGTGTTCCACCATATTCTGTGAAAAAAACGCTAAGCATTATGGGAAAGACAACACAGTCCACTCCCTTAACCACTACGGGAGTGGATTTTGTTGTCTTTCCCATAATGCTTAGCAGTATTTTAGTTTTCCAGCTGCACCATGAGTGAGAAGGACGTCTGTGATATAGACCTGCCTCTTGTGTGCTGTTAAAGATTGGGTTTCCTGTTGTGAGGCCCAGAGTGTCTTCATTAGGTTTAACTCACACAATGTTAAGACAGTAGTCTCAGTTCAAAAAATTCATTATTACAGCCTCATATACCTGAACCGTAACGGATCGGAAAGTATCGGTATTGGTCGATACACAGATTTAAGTATTGGTATCGTATTGGAAGTAAGAAATGTGGATCGGTGCATCCCCCAAAAAAATAAAAAATAATAATAATAATGAATTCAATTTATAACGCACTTTTCATTAGTGAAAATCTCAAAGTGCTACACACATTCATACACCGGTAGCGGCAGACTACCATGCAAGGTCCTTTCCAGTCCTACCGGGAGCAACTCGTAAAAAATAAGCCCATTGTCCCCTTTTTTTTTTTTTTTTTACAGTATGTCATAACCATGTAACAAAATACAACTTCCTGTTTGAAGAGGAAGTTTTATTTATGATGTACACAAATCAGGTCAGTCCAATCACAAATATCTAGGAGAAATTAAAAATGCATCGCAAACCAGAGCTCGGGTCCCCGGAGGTTGAACTAAAGATCCTTTGTAATTGGTTTCTGGCTCAGTGTATGATATAATAATAATAATAATAATAATAATAATAATCATTTTATTTAAAAGCGCCTTTCATGACACCCAAGGACACTTAACAAACCAACACAGTGTAATACAGAGCAAACATTATCAGTGACAAATTGAAATATAAAATGCATAAAGGATATAAAATGGTAAGATAAAATACATTTAGCAAAGTTAGTGATAAGCTAGTCTAAAGAGATGGGTTTTCAGGGCAGTCTTGAACAGAGAGAGGGAGGTGGTGTTTCGAAGGTCTGAATGACTCTCAGCTACTACCACTCTTAACGCTGAGCTCATTTTCTGTACAAATGATGGAGTCATTTAGTGTTTGAGGAGGTCATCTAGCCGTAAGCTAGCATGTTGAAATGACGACATTGATGAGCTGAGGTTTAGTCTTTAGGGGCGGCTGTGGCTGACTGGTTGGATCAGTCGTCCTCCAATGCAAGAGTTGGGGGTTCAGTTCCACCAGCAGTCACATGCTGAAGTGTCCCTGGGCAAGACACTGAACCCTCATTGTCTCAGATGTGTGTCCCATCAGTGTCTGAATGTGATAAAGCTCTGATTACAGATCTATAGATGCTGTATGAATGAGTGGATAAGTGTAAAGAGCTTTGAGTATCTTGATAAGACAGAAGGTTCAGTCCATTTACCAGTTGAACTTGGTGAACCACACATCTGTGACATCATCTCTCTCATGAGAGGACAACTGCTCTAACCACTCAGCCACAGCCGCCCTGTAAAAGTGTTTAATTATTGTAGCCGGGTCGGGTGTGGTTAAAATTGAGTACTGAAGTTTAAAAGGTTTAAAAATACTATTTTAAATAAATAAAATTGGTTAAAATGGTTGTACCTAAAAAGTTTCCTTTAAAAGCACGCAGGCCCGTTTGCAGAGGAGGTTTAGGACAAGTTTACACACTGACACCAGTTAAATTGCACAATTGTTTAATTAAATAAAATCCTACGTTTAAAAATATTTACAGTTTAAAAAGGCTAAAATCCTAAATTTAAAATATTTACAGTTTTAAAAGGCAGTTCTCACTCAGTTAAAAGTGCAATTCATATCATGCCCCACTGAAAATAGGTGGGTCTGCAGTGGAAGTGGTCTCCAGCTACAAATACTTGGGTGTACACATGAATGATAACCTCAGCTGGAGCAACAACACCACCAGCCTGATCAAGAAAGGTCATCAGAGACTCTACTTCCTCAGACGGCTGAGACGAGCTGGTCTGAGCAGCCCAGTTCTCACCTCGTTCTACAGGTGTGCAGTGGAGAGCGTCCTGTGCTCCAGCATCAACGTGTGGCATGGAGGCTGCACAGTTGAAGAGAGGAAAGCTCTACAGAGAGTGGTGAAGGCTGCACAGAAGTCTGTTGGAGTCAGTCTCCCCACCATCACAGACATTTACACCTCCAGATGCAGGAAAAGAGCCACCTGCATCATGAAAGACCTCACTCATCCAGCACACTCACTCTTTGCCCCACTCCCCTCAGGACGGAGGTTGAGGAGCATCAAGTGTAGAACCACTAGACTGAGGAACAGCTTCTACCCTGAGGCTGTTAGACTCATGAATAAATTAAAATAAAATAAAAAATAAACACTGCAAAATATCACATCATGCTGATGCTGATCTGTTTTCTTGTTGCTGTGTTCATCTGTGTTCATCTGTGACCATCTGCTCATACAAACTCATGTTCGTGCTGCTGTTTATTCCCACTATATTAGGCTTAGTGTATTACTAGTTGATGTTTTTCTTAGTTAATTCTAGATGTTATTACTGTTTTTCTCTTGCATTTGTTGTTGGATGTAACTGGGACCCCGTGTACATAATCTCGTTTTCATCACATGTACCACATGCGGTGCAAATGACAATAAAGACTCTCTGACTCTCTGACTCTGACTCTATAAAACAGGAAAGAAAATCACACACACACACACACACACACATTTCCCACACCAAACAGTATTCAGTCACCGCCTGGAGGGATCCTTTTATGATCATACAACAGTCCAAAGTCCACCCTGGTCTGATCTGTCACTCCGGAAGAGACGCCACTCCAGCCGACACCCGCTAGTTAGTTGAGCTGGACATTGGTCCAGTTCAGCCCGCAGGACGCGTGACGCAGCCCGCTCCACGCCATCCAGACAGCGAACACCAACACAGGACCAGTCGGCAGTCGAACAACCCAGATGGAGGGCAGAACCATCCGGACAGCAGCAAACACACAGCAAGGAAAAACAGCAGGAAACTAAAACAATAAATATTTGACATTAAAATCTACAAAAGTATAAAACAGAAAGATAAACTGGGGCTTACTCACCACCGAGTTCCACCTCTAGCAGGAGAGGGAAACGGGAAGCTTGTAATTATGGTCGCGAGAACAGTACATCGCGACCATGCACCCGCTAGCGCGACACAGCTAGCACCGCCGCCGGAAGGCGGATGACGTGTGTCAACCCTGAGAACTGGGCCCGTTTTAAACAGGAAGCCAGCCCCAGACCCACCAATCGCATCGCAGCAACTGTGGTGCGTTTAATGTCCGCAGGACATCCTAGTACCACATTATTAAAGTCCATGACCCACCATGTTTTCAAATTGCATCGCCATTAATATTTATTAGTTTATTTAAAAATAATACAGGAGCGTTTATTCATATTGTAGAGAAATAACGCTAAATGTGTTATTTCATGATTTATAGCAGATTTTAGCAGAAGCTCCGGGAAGATCTGCCCCTCTCCAAATATGGGCATTCACATCACTAAAGATTCCGCCTTGGAGTTACAGGCGGAGTTATAATAAGCCTTCATCAACTTCCATGACCGCTGCTCTAAGAGAGGAAAAAAAAAAGAGAAGCGGTCGCTCACTGATGTCTGTCATATTCTGAGCAGCATCCACGTAGACATACTAGTTTAATTCGCTTGATCGCGACAAATTCATTAATTTCCGCATCGGCTTTTTATTCTCTCCCCTGACCAGACAGGTCGGGAGTAGAAAGGCAGCCGCGGCGCGGAGCTCTGAGCGCGCGTGCTTCCCCGTGCTCTCCCGTGCTCTCCGTGCTTCCCCGTGCTCCAGCAACAAGGCTGGGACAGAACCGAGCCCCGGCACGAACTTCAAAGCTGACGCAGCGGAACGGGGAGCCAGGGAGAAGACGGGAGAAGCCGCGCGGCTCGCTCCTCTCTGGGCAGAGGAGAGGAGAGCAGCCAGCAACAGTCGCAGCGGTGTTATATCTTATTAAAAAGGTCTATAAAATAAATAAAAAATAAAAACAGAGCACTGGTCCAGCTGTACACAAAAATGCACCAGGAAATATGCAGTTTTACTCTCACTCTCATAAACCTCCATGGAAACTCATCCCTTCCTTCTGGGTGGAGACGTGACAAAAGTCACTCCACACTTCGACACTTTTCGGCCGCGTTTCCGGATTCATTCGGGACTCGGTTGTTTTTTTTTTGTTTTTTTAACCCTCGCCTGGCCCAAATGCAAAAATGAAAATAGACGAAATATTCTACTACAGTAATAGTTCAATATGGTGAATTGTTACTGTCATGGTGGGTGTTGTCCTTTGATAAATTATTTTGGGGGGTTTAACTCAACTGTGTTGTCTGGGCCATAACTTCCAATCTGCTAAAGAGAATTCAAAGAAACTTAAAGGAGACCACATATAGGTCTTTAAATTTTTTATGTTATGTCTGTGTGCTATCTTGACAATATTAATTCATTTTAATACACAAAATAATTCTTAGATAATCAATTATACCCTTTTTAATTCTGCCATTTTTAACTTTCGTTTTGAACGACCGGTTTCTGATACTGAGTTCTGAAGTCCACGCCCTTCAACGATCTGTTTACGCCCTCTGCACAGCCAGTATCTGTAATGTGTTGTTGTTTTAAAATTAGCTCTTTTTTTATTACTCATTTGACTTACTGTTAGTGCTAGCTTAAGATAACTTACCGAAACCCGTCTGAGCGCGCCGCAATTTGCTGC
The DNA here is from genome assembly GCA_038048925.1 of Garcialebias charrua. NCBI lineage: Eukaryota > Metazoa > Chordata > Actinopteri > Cyprinodontiformes > Rivulidae > Garcialebias > Garcialebias charrua. Next base: position 18,202 of record JBBPBX010041022.1, read on the forward strand.
TCCTTTTAGCATTAGACCACCCGAATCCGATGCTAATGTTAGCTTGTTCCTCTTCCGGTGTTCGCCAGCTCCGCTCGTTGCACGCGGAGATTTTGGGAGTTATCGCTGTTCCAGTCAAGACAACACAAAGTTCACCAAGTGTCTCCCGTAAATTAATCCGTAAGGAGAAGGTCCTCGCTGCTGCGAGGCTGCAGCGAGGCTGTACAGTTGAAGCTCCGCTCCATCGCGCCAGAAGAGGGTCCCGTTGCCGCGGTCCCTACGCCGGGGGTCCGCTCGTTTAATTTTTGCCGGCTGCGCGTTGGGAGCGATCGCAAATACACTAAAAATTGAACTAAAACATAAAAATAACAATTATACTTTATTTATAAAGCCATTTAAAAAAAAACACAGCTGCAACAAAGTGCTGTACACATGAAATTAAGAACATATAAACAAAAGATGAGATGAAATCATGAAAAACAACAGTCATGTGTTTAATACAGAAGTGGGTTGAGCCTAACCAGGGGTTGCTAGGTGAGGGGCTGGACTCAGGTTTGAGGTGGTTGGCTGCGGTTTGTGACGTCACAAACCGCAGGAAGTGGGAAACGAAGTGTATTTATCAAAGATAAATAAATCTACTTAGAGTAAATAAACCACTGGGTGCATTTTTTGGCCTTAGGACTGTTTTTTTATGAAGTAAATACCCAAAGTTGAGTAAAAAAAACATTAAAAAGTGAATTTTGAATATGTGGTTCCCTTTAAAACACATTTCCATCGTCACGACACTGAGGGTCACGTACACTTTTCATCAACCCAGCTCCAAGGTCAAAGTCACAAATCAAGGTCAAAGTTAAAGCAAGGTCTTTGTGTGTCCAGGCCATCACTATAGATTGCTGTACATTAGTTTGTCAACAGCGTATAATGTGTCGTACTCTTGTTAATCATAGCTGTAAAGTACTGTCCAGTACTTTACTTTGTAAAAGTACTGGACAGTACTTTACTTTGTAAAAGTACTGGAAGATAAATTGACCTAATTTCCTTAAATTAATTGTTAAAATTTAATAGTTTTCATTTGATACTATTTCTATTTTAACATGTGATTCTTGACCAGCCATTGTGTATCTGTTCTTCTCAAAACTCAGCCGGTCGAAGCAGATGCCACTTGTCCTGAGCCTGGTTCTGCTAAAGGTTTCTTCTTCATGAGGGAGTTTTTCTTTCCACTGTCCCCTTTATGTTTGCTCAAAATGAGAGTTCTGTGATGGAGTTAAAGCCCCACTGACATGATTTTTTAATTTTCATAAAATTGCTCAAAATATATATATTTTATCATTTAAATATGTTCATTTTTGCAAACAAAATGCTATTTTGCTTTAAAAGTGATTTTGAACTTCAAGCCGTGTTTAATCATGGGAAATCCAATTACACACGAACGCACCATCTGTGATGTAACACTGGGCAGAGGGCTCTGGTCTCTTTAATAGCGGACAATTTAAAACCCGACAATTTAGCAATCTATGTGAAGATTTGAGCTATTTGTCTTCATTTTGGGAAGCAGAAAATAGTTTGGGTGATGGAACAAGAAACAACAGGATCTAATTTAGGTCTGATGCTGTATCAGACTTACCTTCATGTCGAGCTGCTCATACCTGCGCACTGTGACAAGCCCAGAGCTCTGCCCGGTGTGACATCACAGATGGTGCGTTCGGGTGTAATCAGATTTCCCATGATTAAACACGGCTTGAAGTTCAAAATCACTTTTAAAGCAAAATTAAAGTGATTTATCATTTTGTTTGCATAAAGGAACATATTTAAATGATAAAATATATATATA
>JBBPBX010041023.1:11813-29073 GCA_038048925.1 Garcialebias charrua
AACAGTGGCGGCTGGTGATTTTTTTTTATGGGGGGGCGCCATAAACTGTTTTTTTTTAAGCATGTGTAGAAGTATGCATAATTATGTTTGTATACTGTAAAGTAAGTTTGTTCATGTTTTTATTTGTATATATCAGGTGTATCCATTTGTATAAAACTATCATTAATAAAACATGGTTCATCTTCACCTTGTTTGAGGCATCAGTGTGAAAAGAGAATGGGAGTGTTCTGCTTCCACTTTTCAATTTTTGGACAACTTCTATCATATTCTGTTATAATTATTTTAGTAATACAAGTTTATGGCGTGGCGTAGTGGTAAGGGCAGTCGTCTCCCGATCGGAAAGTTGGCGGTTCGACTCCCGGGACCCGCACCATGTGTCGTTGTGTCCTTGGGCAAGACACTTAACCCCGAGTTGCTCCCGGTAGGACTGGAAAGCACCTTGCATGGTAGTCTGCCGCCACCGGTTTATGAATGTGTGTAGCATTCAATATATGTGTAACACTTTGAGATTTTCAGTAATGAAAAGTGCGTTATAAATTGAATTAATTATTATTATTATTATAATATAAATAGAATTGTGAGGGTCCAGATTTAAATAAGGACAAAGGTGTTCAAAAATCCACCAAATAATTCAATTTAATAGTTCCAAAATTACCAGGACACGCTGGAGGGACTATGTTTCTCGGCTGGCCTGGGAATGCCTTGGGATTCCCCCAGAGGAGCTGCTCCAATTGGCTGGGGAGAGGGAAGTCTGGGCCTCCCTACTTAGGCTGCTACCCCCGCGACCCGACCCCGGATAAGCGGAAGAAAATGGATGGATGGATGGATGGATGATGAGCTCCACCTATACTTAAGGCTGCAGTCAAGTCCTACTCTTCGCTGGAGCATTGATGCCTACTCATGGTATTTATGCTTCTAGCCAGTTTGTGAGTACAGTACTTTGAGAGACACTTACCTTGTTTTTTGTTGTGTTTCCAGTCCTCGTTTCCATCTTGGTCCTGGGACCAGTTCTCTGCTCATCGTGTCTTGCCCTCCAACCACTTGCCTGCCTCATTTCGCCCTCTGGGATTCATCTCAAGGAACTAAGGATTTCTCTGTGACGTTCATCCTACTACTTCACCTGTGAGGAAAATAACAAACAAAACAAGATCAATCATCTTGAAAGAGCCTTCTGGTCAAGCCTTTCTGACAGTTTGTTTCATCTTCCAGGAAATCCAGAAGATCCCTGTACATATGTATATAGACTTGCACTGTAAATAATAAACACTGTTACTTTTGCACCTCTTCGTGTCGTTCTGGGTCTCATTACCAACTGGGTAAACCTTTGAAATCATAACACTATGACCACTTTATTGTTCTTTTTACATATTTTGTGCTAATTTCAGCTTACTTTTTTGTTGCTAGTTTTATATCTTTCAAAATATGAAACTTTATTAGCAAATATTTTCCCCTTTGTTCCCTTAAACATTATTCTCTTAAATCTGTTTTCTTTTTTATCTTGTTGAGATTTTAGCTACTGTTCTGCTACTTTTCTGCTACTTTTAACTAGCATTTTGATACTTTCAGCAAAAAAAATGCTACTTTAGCTAGTGTTTTGCTACTCATCAATATTTTCCTCTTTTTGCTGAAGCTTAGCAGTTTAAGCATCTGTCTTTTAGCTACTATCTGTCATGTGTTTGCCCCTCACAGCCAGCCATGTTCATGTTTGTTGTTAAAGAAACTGAAGTGACCTAAAATCTGATATCTGTCTCCTCCATATTAAGTTGGTCACCCACCAGACTGGTCTAAGGGTCTTTTCTTCCACTTTATGATAAAGAGGCTCTGGGTCCTGCAAGGACAATAACCTTCACATCAACGTGAAGAAGACAAAGGAGATGATTGTGGACTTCAGAAGGAACAAACAAACCCCACACACCCCACTGAACATAGGAGGATCTGCGGTGGAAGTGGTCTCCAGCTACAAGTACTTAGGTGTACGGTACACATGAACGATAACCTCAGCTGGAGCAACAACACCACCAGCCTGATCACGAAAGTTCATCAGAGACTCTACTTCCTCAGACGGCTGAGATGAGCTGGTCTGAGAAGTTCAGACCTCACCTCCTTCTACAGGTGTGCAGTGGAGAGAGCAAATAAATAGAATCAATCTACTGTATTTTTTTAGTACCAGAGTTCTCTTAAATATTCCTAATATTAAAGGTCCTGAGTTGACTCCTAATGCATCTTAGCATATATAACATTTCACCATATAAATGTACCTTAAATGTTTCAATGTTAACAAGCTAGTAACTTGCAAGAGACTTTGTTTTCATTCTCCAGATCAATACAGTGTTAAAAATAGTAAAACACCACAAGTGAAAATACTCACTTTTGGGATATGGGAAGTCACCTGCTGCATGATGAGGTTAAGCTGGTGAGCATAGCAGTGGACGTAGTGTGCATTTACATAGACATCTTGGATCTTCTTCTGTACACCACCTGTCTGTTACACAGGTGGTAGATTGGAAATAATCACTGCCGGTGTGTAGAGATGAAGGTGTTGTGTGGATTTTTTTCTGTAAAGAAAGTACAGAAGGCACATTAATTATGTTTTTTTTTTAGCATTTTCCACATTGCTTGAGGTGCTTTGTGTACACATATGTAATCACATTTTAACTTTCTTAATACAACATAAATAATAATATCCAGGTTATTTCAATTGCATCCCATCCACAGTGATCTTTATAATATTAAAATTAAATTCAAATAATTATATAATCACTGTTTCATAACATGAAAAATTCAAACTATTTAATGCTTAAATCTTTCTGCTACTTGGTTTATTTAAGTTTAGAGTGTCTTTGAAACAACAGCACAACTTATAATGAAACTAAAGTTTAACTAAACTAAACTAAAACTAAAGTTTATTTATTCATTCAGATTTATTCATCAAACGAAACGAGACAAAAGTTAATACAGACACTCTGAGGAGTAAAACAGTTCATGAGCTGAAGATGGACAGACAGGAGTCGTCTTCAGACATTCGGGTTTATAACTAGCAACTTTTATAATGTTGTACATTTCACCACAGCGTTCATAAGCACAGCTAGTAGCTAGCTACTGTGTGACTGACCGCAACACACACACACACACACCACCACGTCACGCACACAGATGAGATCAGCTCAAACTTTGCTCATGTGCGCTTAGCGATTTATTAAAGTCACTAATTATTACTTGCTTACCTGTGTAGAAGGCACCATTAATAATTACTGCTGTTTCAACGTCGCTAGTTGCGTGTGATCAGCTCTGACTGTGTAAACAGAGAGGGTCCACCCTCAGCGAACCGGAAACACGCTGGCGATCCGTAGCGATCACGAGACGAGTCCAGGCATCAGAGCGGCGAAAACTGCGCCCTGAAGAGTCCAATAATTTTGGACAGATGGGACATAAACTGTGCATGCGCTAGCACTAGTTATAATTAGATTAAATGGAAAAGCTGCCGGCGGCGCCCAGCGGGGAACCGGAAGTACTTCACAATCAGAAAACTTTTTTTGAAACAAACAACTCATCATTACTCATAAAATATTTATCCTACACAACTAAAAATATATATGCATACATTTCGAAATATTTTTATTTTATTATTTCATTTTTATAAAAAAAAAATTAAATCTTCAAATGGTGAAGAGCTGCAGTTCCAAGGAGGGTCGGCGCCCCTAGCGCCCTCTAGTGGTGGCCGCCCCTGCTCGACACTCAGACAATAATTCTAAGTGCCATCAATGCCGAACGGGACAAAGGAAAAAACAAAACAAAACAAAAAAAATTTGTTTTTTTTTTTAACTATGGGTGAATAGTAGTTTTTTACCTATAGTTTATTTAGAGTCAGAGTCAGAGTCAGAGAGAATTTATTGTCATTTGCACCGCATGTAGTACATGTGTTGAAAACGAGATTATGTACACAGGGTCCCAGTTACATCCAACAACAAATGCAAGAGAAATACAATAATAACATCTAGGATTAACTAAGAGAGACATCACATCAGCTAGTAATACACTAAGCCCTAATGTAGTAGAAAAACATCATTATAAACAGCAGCACGAACATGAGCAGATGGTCACAGATGAACGCAGCAACAAGAAACAGATCAGTACAGTATCAGTATGATGTGACATTTTGCAGTGTTTATTCTTATTATTTATTTATTCATGAGTCTGACAGCCTCAGGGTAGAAGCTGTTTCTCAGTCTAGTGGTTCTACATTTGATGCTCCTCAACCTCCGTCCCGAGGGGAGTGGTGCAAAGAGTGAGTGTGCTGGGTGAGTGAGGTCTTTCATGATGCAGGTGGCTCTTTTTCTGCATCTGGAGGTGTAAATGTCTGTGATGGTGGGGAGACTGACTCCCACAGACTTCTGTGCAGCCTTCACCACTCTCTGCAGAGCTTTTCTCTCTGCAACTGTGCAGCCTCCATGCCACACGTTGATGCTGGAGCACAGGACGCTCTCCACTGCACACCTGTAGAACGAGGTGAGGACTGGGCTTCTCAGACCGGCTCGTCTCAGCCGTCTGAGGAAGTAGAGTCTCTGATGACCTTTCTTGATCAGGCTGGTGGTGTTGTTGGTCCAGCTGAGGTTATCATTCAAGTGTACACCCAGGTATTTGTAGCTGGAGACCACCTCCACCGCAGATCCACCTATATACAGTGGGGTGTGGGTGTGTTTGTTCCTTCTGAAGTCCACAATCATCTCCTTCGTCTTCTTCACATTCATGTGAAGGTTGTTCTCTTTGCACCAGCTCTCCAGATGTTCCACCTCCTGTCTGTAGCTGGATTCATCATTATCTGTGATGCATCCCACCACAGCTGTATCATCTGCAAACTTAACAATATGACAGCCTGGATGTGTGGCTATACAATCATATGTGAGCAGAGTGAACAGAAGAGGGCTCAGCACACATCCCTGAGGAGAGCCAGTGCTGAGGGTGATGGTGGAGGAGGAGAAGTTGTGGATCTTCACGGACTGTGGTCTGTCTGTTAAGAAGTCTAAGACCCAGTTACAAATAGAGGGGCTTAGTCCAAGTGTGGATAGTTTGTCTATCAGAGTTTGGGGGATCATGGTGTTGAAGGCAGATGTGAAGTCCACAAAGAGCAGACGCACGTATGAGTCCTTCTGATCCAGGTGGGTGAGAGCAGTGTGGACCACGGAGGAGATGGCGTCCTCTGTTGATCGGTTCTCACGATATGCATATTGATGAGGGTCCTCGTTGATGTTGACGGCTGTCTTGATGTGGGACATGACCAGTTTCTCAAAACATTTAGCGACTATCGGGGTGAGGGCCACCGGTCTATAGTCATTCAGACCAGTCACTGTGGAGCTTTTTGGGACTGGGATGATGGTGGCGGTCTTCAGGCAGGTGGGAACTGACTCCAGTGCAAGTGAGGTGGTGAAGATGTCAGCCAGCACCTCACAGAGCTGGTCCGCACATTCCTTCAGAACTTTCCCTGGGATGTTGTCTGGACCCGTAGCTTTATGAGGGTTGATCCTTCTGAGACTGCCTCTCACTTCTGCTGCGGTCACTTTGAGGTGCTCCTCGTCTGGTGATGAGGTGAGTCTGGTGCTAGTTGGTCTGTTTGGATCATCAAAACGTGCATAAAACTTATTGAGGGCATCAGGCAGGGATGGGTCCCTGGGGCATTGTTTGCTTTTGCCCTTGTAGTCTGTTAAGCATTTGATGCCCTGCCACATGCTCCTTGGATCATGTGAGGTGAACTGTCCCTCGATCCTCTGTGCATACGCGGCTTTGGCCTTCTTTATGCCATCATCCAGTTCTCTCCTGCACTTTCTCAACTCCTCAGTGTCTTTAGACTTGAATGCAGTGTCCCTGGCTGCCAGCAGGGTGCGGACATCTTTATTTAGCCAGGGTTTTTGATTGGGGTAAAATTTAACACACTTTCTTATGGATACATTTTCAGCACATGTACTGATGTAACCCAGGACAGAGGAAGCATAAAGCTCCAGGTCAATTGAATTTCCATTCGTAGCTGCCTCTTTGAAGACAGACCAGTTTGTGTTTTCAAAGCAGTCCCTCAGCATGGGGGAACTATCTTGGCGCCACGATGTTATCACTCTTTGTTCTGGCATCGAACGTCTGAGTGGGGGGAGCTGTCTAGGGACCAATAGCAGGGAGCGATGGTCGGAAGCCCCGATCGGTGGGCGTGGCTTCGCCGTGTACGCCCCCTTCACATTCGTGTAGACCTGGTCTAATGTCTTATTTCCTCGTGTTTCTGTGAAAACGTGCTGATTGAAGGTTGGAAGGATGGCACGTAAATCCACGTGATTGAAGTCCCCGGAAACAATGAAAAACCCCTCAGGATATTTACACTGCAGCGAAGTGAGTAACTCATGAATTTCTTCCTGAGCGACTTTAGCATTAGCATCGGGTGCTATGTAAACATTGCTTATTATTATCGCTGAATAGTCGCGGGGGAGGTAATGTGGCCTACATCTTATTGTTAAAAGCTCCACAGCAGCTGAGCAGATCCTGCTGATAACGGCACAGTTCGTGCACCAGTCTTTGTTAACGTAAATACAGACACCCCCACCTCGCGTTTTCCCCGTAGTCTCGATGCTCCGGTCCGTTCTGAAAAATAGTTTATTATCCAACTCGTAAACAGAGTCAGGAGTGTCTTCATTGATCCATGTTTCCGTGAGACAAAGCACCGAACATCTCCTCATCTCCCCAGACGTTGTTACTCTCAGACGAAGCAGATCCATCTTGTTGTCGAGCGAACGCACGTTAGACAGAAATAAAGCCGGCATCGGGGGTTTACCGGTTTTAGCGTCTGCTCGTAGTCTCGTCATGATTCCTGCTCGACAGCCACGTTTTTTCCCTCGAGAGCACCTCTTTCTCTTCTTTCCTCCGCGCATCTGCTTCCAGAAAGATGATCTAAGCAGATCCAATCTTCCGAGTTCTGATTTGAGTTCGTTGCTGATTTCAGCTGTGCCTTGTGGTAAATCCGCTCCAATTCTCAACAGCTCAGTTCGGCTATAATTCACCCGCAAAAAACGCGCAGAGTCAGGTACAAAAACACTATTAAAACTACTAAAAACTGGGGATGTTCTGGAAGCCCATGAAGCTGCTACTGGTCTGAGCGCGGCCATCTTTTTTACTATACGGCCATCTAATCTACTATTTACTATAGGTAAATAGTAGATTTTACCTATAGTTTTTTATTGTCGGTAAACAGTAGTATTTAACTATAGTTTTATTTTACTATAAGTAAATAGTAGTTTTTATCTATAGTTTTTTAAAATGGGTAAATCGTAGTTTTTACATATACAGGTAGTCCCCGACTTACGACGGAGTTCCATTCTTATGTGTCGTCGTAACTCAAATTTTGACGTAACGCGAAACATACGTTCATACGTTCAAACTGCACCTTATAAGTACAGTACTGTATTTTACCAAGCACTTAGCCTATCCTAACAAAGTACCCTACATAATTATCAAAAAACACATACATTTTTTAACTATAGGTAAATATTAGTTTTACCTATACCGTAAAAACCGGACTATAATACGCAGTATTTTTGCTAATTTGAATGTCCAGCGTATTAAACATCGAAGAGTATTATTTATGGATTTTTTCCCATATTTTTAGACTCATTTTTCGCTCTGATTCTTCGTTTTTCATTTTTGGCGAAAATGGTGCAGTACCAGTTTCGGCCGCTATAGAGGCGCTGTAGGCAGCAGCCAGCAGAGGACTCAGAGAGTGAAGAGGAAGAGGGGCCACTTCCAGAAGTTTCTACTTGCTGTGTCCGAAAAAAGCCTCCTTTGGTCGGACTGACTCTGTCGCTGCCCGCTCCCTGCTGTGGATGTAGCTGCTATTAGCTGTGAGGTTCGCTGTTTTTGTTTGCAAGATACCACTCATAAACCACACCGCGGATTTTTAAATCCAGCTGATTTCACATTTGGTTCAGCTCAGGAGCCCGTCTGCTATAGTGAGGTAAGAAATATATTTTTAAGCGTTTATTTAGCTAAATTTAAAGAAACAAAGCGTCCGGTTTGACCCGCCTGGCGCCTGCATAAAAGTCAGCGAACTTTTTTTTAAATCCAGCTGATTTGAACATTTCGTTAAACTCAGGAGTACGTCTACTATTAAGTCAGCTCAGAAATATATTTTTTAAGCGTTTATTTAGCTAAATTTAAAGAAAGAAAGCGTCCGGTTTGACCCGCCTGGCGCCTGCCTAAAATTCAGCGAACTTTTTTTTTTTAAATCCAGCTGATTTGAACATTTCGTTAAGCTCAGGAGCCCGTCTGCTATGAAGTCAGCTAAGAAATATATTTTTTCTCGCAAAGAAATAATTGTTTTACCGTGTTTCCTTGTGAAGATCTTCGTACTCGCTTGCTTCTGTCGCCGCCATCTTGATTAGGGCAAATGAGGCGCTGACGCGTCGCGTGGTGATGACGCGTATTAAACACCGAGGCGTATTGTGTACGTTTTTTTTCTTGATTATTGTTAATAATTGGACAAAGCGGATTAAACACCGGAGCGTATTTTCCTCCGGCGAATACGGTAGTTTTTTTTTACTATAGTTTAATAGTAGTTTTGACCTCAATTTTTTTTTTACTAAAGGTAAATAGTAAGTTTTACCTGTATTTTTTTAATATAGGTAAATAGTAGTTTCCTTTCAGTCATGTCTCTCGGTGCAACATATGCTATGGGAATTGCGCCCCCGCGCAATTACCTGAAGGAATACATTCACGCCTTTACGGCAGGGGCGTCAGCGTTACGCCAGAGGCCCCACCCTCTGGGTACTTAAACCGCTGAGGCCTATTCATCAATCTCTTATTGCCCTTCACCTCGCTTAAATCTGAACTCTCTCTCTTCGTGGGACTTCTCTGCTGCTTCATCGCTCGATCAGAGGTGAGCTTGCTCCCTACACAGAGCACACAGAGAATTATTCCTGCGTACTGCTGGGCTAGCGAAAGCTAGTCCGGCACATTTTTCCTTAACCCTGAAGTTTTTTCTTCTCCTCTTTCTGCAGACTGCTTCGCTCGACGGCGCTAACTGCGTCAGACCGCTACCTTTGCTAATTCGTAGCAGGCTAGCCAGCGAAAGCGACGCGACGGAGGAGACGTCTCAAATAAAGAGAAAAAAGATCTTGGAAGGACTAGCTCATCTTATCTCGGACATGCCTCTGGAGAAAGGAAAGCGAAAGACAAGACTTCCAAAAAAGACCAGCAAAGCGGCAAGCCCACCCTCGCGCGCCTGCCCCAACGAATGCGGTTTTTCCCTCTCAGCGACGGACATCCACAAGGCCTGTCCCGTCTGCTTGGGGATGCTGCACGCGAACATGGCGCTGGACGCACCCGAGTCTTGCCCACACTGCAACCAGATACTGGAGGCGGTGAGGAAGCACCGGGCGGACTTCGTCGCCAAGGCCATGGGGGCTCCTGTGGCGCCAGCAGACCCTGACACTACTGAGCCTCTGACTCCCACGCCAGAGCTCGAGAGCATGGCTTTGGACGACAGCACCCGAGTCGAATGAGGCGACAGCCCAGATGTGCTGCCCCCCATGGTGGACTTAACAGTCGAATTTGACATGCGAGGCATGATGAACGAGGACGAGATCTCGATTTCAGCCTCAGATGAAATTTCTACGGACGACGCCAACGTCGGATACGGAGAACAGGGAGAAGACCTCTCCCGCACCCTGGTGCCTGTGCTCCCAGAGACTGACTTTTCCATCTCTGCTCTGTTCGACTTGTGTCTCAGAGCAACGGACACACTGCAGATCCCATGGCCGGAGCCTCCACCCCGTCAACAAGTCACGAGGTTGGCAGGAAATTATTTTTACTCAAAGCAGCAGGCTGCCACGAGGCAAAGGATGCCCGTCTTTCCGGACTTCCTCACAGGACTGACTCGCACCTGGTCTCAGCCCAGAGCTCCCATGCTACTGCCGCTCTCGTAGTTTCTCGACGTGGACGGGATGGATGAAGTAGGAGTAGCCAACGTGCCTCAAATCGAGGACACACTGGCGTCTCATCTGGCTCCCAAGTAATCCGGGACAAAACCAACTCTCCCCAGCAAGGCCTGTCGAGCCTCGGCTTCTCTGCTCGAGAAATGCTACAGGGCTCAGGGTCTCGTGGCACGCGCAATGAACGCGTCCGCAATGATGCAAGCCTACCTGGCTGAAAAACTACAGGAGCTCCAGGTAACGACAGACAAGCAAGCTGCCATGAAGCTGCTGGGTGAAGCCCGCAGGGCAACAGACTTTGTACTCTGCATGATGGGACAGCAGTTGTTGCACAAGGCAGAGGAATGGCTGAGGTGGTCATCGCAATATGCCATCTGTGGATGACCTTAACTGACCTCCCGGAGGGACAGAAAGTTCCTTTTCTCCATCATTCGATAGAACCGACAGGACTTTTTGGGAAAGCGCTGGATCGAATTCAGACCAGGCTGGACCAGAGGCGCAAACAGGCTGAAGCTCTCCGAGTGGGCATCCCCAGGAGAACCTTCGCCCCCCCCCCCAAGGAGTCAGCTGGGAGCAGAGCACCGCAGCCTCGACACCATTCAGCCACACGTGCCCCACCGCAAAAGCGGCCGGCGTACGAAAGGTCGAGCACCGGCAGAGACCACCGCCGGGCCCACCTCGGACCGAACACGCCTGGAGTAAGAACAGATTTGTTCCCCGCCAGGTGGACTGGTACAGAACCTCCTCGGCGAATCGGGACACCAAACAGAAGCGTGCCTGATGAACCAGGACTGTTTCTTAACTTTACACGATCACCCGTCCACGCGGTACGGGAAATGATCTTTTCACACCCTGTTTGTAGCACGGTACAAAAAGCTAGTGACTTTGTTTTAGACACAAATCATGTTCTTTCTGCTGTGAGTGACATAAAGTACAATATGTCATTACACATAAGCACGAATAAAGCTAAAAAAACAAGCTCTTCTCTGTTTTCTTGACTAAAAAAACAAACAAACAACAACAACAAACACAATAACATCAGCAGAACGGGTCCCTCTGTCCTGCCAGCCAACATAAAGGGAGGGGGCTATCTCCCCCGCCTCCCTCATGGCTCACGGGGTGTTAGCCTAATCAATAAACCCCAGCAGGGTGTCTCGGTTCTGTCTGCAACAGACAGGCCCAGAGGCGTCTGCAAACAGGCCCGACACTCATCACAGAGACAGGTGAGGGGGGTCACGTGCTCTAGCCCCTGCTCCATTGTAAACCACGGGGCGGACAATACACAAACCAAACAAACCCGTGACACGTCCGTGCTCCAGGGGTGCGCGCCGACAGAATCTGACGACCCACCTTCCTGGCCACCTATTCAACGGTTCCCAGTAAGGGACGGGGGGGCCACGGCAGAAGCCCGCAGGCTAACACCAGCTTCACACGTTCACAAAGGCAGTTGTGATGAAACTGCAGTGTGTGTAAACAAGCCAGGGCTGAATCAGACTCCTCTTCCTTTTAATCGAAGAGGACTGAGCTCTCTGTCACCAACCAATATAAAGTCTGCTCAGCACAAAGGACCATCTCCACATTCTCATGCTGAAGCTGCCCCCTTATCCGTGGTGGGCGACACGCAATGCTCAAGCAGTGATCTTGCAGCACGTGACCACGCTCAATGTGCTGACTCAGTTCTGCTCTTAAACGACGTACCCCCACCGGGTGAAACACAGCCCACCGGTGGTTTGTCAGGCTCCAGGACCCTTTTAAGGCCGTAGACCAGTAAACCAGGCCCAACCAGGAAACGGGCTGGGGCCAGGAGATCTGCTCGTTTACAAAACTTACAACCCCTCCGATCCACGACCCCCAACCAAAAGAGGAAAAACAGACATTCTGTCCCGCTTTTGTCTAATAATGACAACAGATTGCCTCTGTCCCCAGACACTCTTGATCAGAGCAGTAGGGCAGTACATCTGCAGGAAGGTCCTCTCCCTAACGTGGCTGACCTTCAAGGGACCACAGGAATTAGGGCCCTTGAGGGAGAGCTGGTTCTATCACCTGCTCCTCTACAGGGACCCTCCACGTCAACAGAAGGGACAGTCTCGCCACTTAGGCTGAGTGCCATGGCAAATTTCAGTTTGGTGGCGGAAAGGGACAAGCTTGTGGCCTCAGGCCTGCCCAAGAATGTGGTAAATACCATTCAAAATGCACGAGCTGGGTCAACTTAGTCTCTTTATGCCTGGAAATGGCGTATTTTTGAAGCCTAGTGCACAGAAAAAATATTATTTCTTATTCATGTGACCTGGCTCAGCTCCTCACCTTTCTTCAGGACTTGCTGGAGAAAGGTCATTCTTTTTCAACAATTAAAGTGTTCCTATCAGTAATTTCGGCCTGTCACGAAGGCTGGGGGAGCAGGACGCCTGACGCGCATAGAATAGATAGAATAGAATAGAATATGTCTTTATTGGCATCGTCATTGCACCGAGGCACAAAACATTGCAATTGGCGCACGCACCGTCCTTGAGAGGGGACATGCGTACGGAAGCAGCAGCAGAAATTAATCTGCGCCGCCAAACAATCAGATATGGAAAAAAAGGAAGGTTACAATAGGATAAAAAGTCAAAGTCAAAGTCAACTTTATTGTCAAAACTGCAATATGTACAGGACATACACAGGATTGAAATTGCATTCCTCTCTGTCCCTCGGTGTAAGAGTAAACATTTAAACACTAAAACATTTAATAAACATAAGCATACAATTAAATATAATAAAAGTGTAATACTGTCCGGAGTTTTTGCATAGTAGTTTTTGCATAGTAGTTTTTGCATAGTAGTAGTATGAAAGTATGAAAAGTTACACCAACACTAAAACACTAAACATTTAATAAACATAAGCATAAAATGAAATAACAAAAGTGTAATACTGTCCTGAGTTTTTTGCATAGTAGTATAAAAGTGTAAAAAGTATATCTATAAAATAAAATGAAAGTTCTGGCATTGACATTTGTAATAGAGTGACAAAGCAGCATATGAAGTTTATGTACACAGTATATGTATAAGGTAGTTGATATTGGTATAGAGGTACAGTGGCAAATGTAATAAGGCTAGTAAAAAAATATATATCAGTAGTAGTGTAGATAAAAAAGGTAGTGTAAATGTAAACAGTAGTAATAAATGTAAACAGTAGTAATGAATGTAAACAGTAGTAATAAATGTAAACAGTGAATGTAAACAGTAGTATGACTACACTGAAAAAAAGAACTTGTTGGTTTAACGTAATATAATGGTGGAAATTGGTTGCACACATACATTTTGCTTTGGCAGCACCAATAACAATCAAGTTAAATTAACACAAAATTTTAACATTGGAAAAAGATGAATATATTGTGTTGAAGAAATGTGATTGAAACACATTAGGATGACATGATTTGAGCTTATGGAATACTTTAATCTGACACAAAATTTTCACTTTGGAAAAAGATGAATATATTGTGTTGAAGAAATGTGATTTAAACACATTATGACGACATGATTTGAGCTTATGGAATACTTTAATCTGACACAATTTTATCCCTTTATTCCAACACTATTTAATAACTTTCACTTAAATACCACTTTTTAATTAAAAACTACACATTATCTTCATTTTAAATGTTAGTATTATATTCAAGTGTCAAACTAAATTTTACGAATGTCTCCTAAACTGCATTTTTCTCTTCCAAGACAGTTGCCAGCAACCCTTAATCTTTACAAACAAAATGACTATTTTCCCTAATTAACCTTCTTAAAGAAAGGTCAAAGGCCACGATCTTTGAAAAACACAAATTCAGCTCAAGAAGGTCCGTATTGTCTAGATAAAATTAAAATATTACAACAGTTGACAATTCAGTGCAGCTGTTTGACTGACTTAAAAATGCAGAAATGTTCCAATTAACATTTAAATAAACATTTACTAGGATAATAACACTAACTTTTCTAAATATAAACAACATTAACCATTTTACCTCTTAATAAAAATCAGCAGTTGCATTTCAAAACCTTTATTTATGAACCAGAAACTATACAGCAACAATACAGTGAATGTAAAAAAAAGTGCCATTTGTTAAAAGGAAAAAAGGAAAAAAAGTGCTGTTTGTTCAAATGTAAAAAGTGCCGTTTGTTCAAATAAAAAAAAGTGTCGTTTGTTCAAAGAAAAGAAGTGCCATTTGTTCAAAGAAGCATATTGAAAATATCCAATCTCTAGACTCGTTTTGAACATTACCAAACAAGTCATTTCAAACGAACCTGATGTCACTCTACAGCTTTTCATTTTTAAACAAAAATGTTAATGTAAACTGAAATAAACATGGCAGTTTTTGAGTTAAATCAACGTGTCACAAGTTCCTGCCGATTATTCACCTGGAATTTCAAGCTTTTAAAACAGGAGAGCAAGTTTGAGACTTTCAGTACTCTCACCTGTAACTGACCACATCACGAATAACAGATAATTTCACTTTCTTAACAAGTTCTCCTAAACATGAGATAATTAAAGATATATTTTTATAAACAAAACTGCTGCTTGTTCACCCTTAAAATTGGAACCTCCATAAAAAAGGTTGGAGCAAGTGTGAGATGAAATGTCTTCTCACCTAAAGCTGACCACATCAGTGAAACAGAATATAACAATATTTGTTTTATAACAAGTGCAAATAAACACCAAGAACATTCTTTTTAAAAACAAGAAAATAAATTGTTTCTATGGAAAATTAAACAGTGAATTAACCTTTGAAAATGTGAAAATCAACTGACATTTAAATGTCCTCATGTGGAGCTTACCACATCATGTAAACCTTGTTTTCATTACAAGTCCAGTTTTGTTTTCAAGTTTTGAGCTTTTCTGGAAAGCTGGATCACATCCAAGTCCATGTGAAAATCAAATCACATTTAAATGTCCTCATGTGGAGCTTACCACATCATGTAAACCTTGTTTTCATTACAAGTCCAGTTTTGTTTTCAAGTTTTGAGCTTTTCTGGAAAGCTGGATCGCATCCAAGTCCATTACCACCTTCTGAATCACCTCAAAGATGTAGCGTAACTGTGATGGGTACCTCATGTTCAATGAGTAGAAAAGTCCAAACAACATGGCTACAGCAAGGGCCACGTTATCAAGTTCCTGCATCACCACGACACCCTCGAGGATTATGCCAACATCTGGACAGTCACTGCCAGGCATCTCTCTGATGACGTAGATGCCCACTGTAGTTTTCTCAGTGACACTCAGTGTAGCAGCCTCAGTCATGTCCTGTTTAAAGATGAAACATTTGTTAAAGACTTTTTTACAGATCACTTTAGAATGCATTAACTCTTATTCTACCATTTATTTAAACCCATATAAGCAGAATGTTAAATGGCTGTAGCAAAAAACAGTCCTGCCATGCTGCCATATGGTCCATTTATAATACAAAAAAAAAAAAACTAAAAAAAACAATGCTTTTGTCTCAAATGCAGAGGAGCCTTCAAGATTATTGAATCAAGATCATTAGTTTTTATTTGAAAGACATTAGCCTACCACGCTAAGCGAACAAAAATATTTTATTTTAGCTTCACAATTTGGATTACGTGTCTGGTTCAGTTTTGGCAAATAACGTTCAAACAAAAACTAATGATAAGATTTAACTTCATTTTTCCTGGATGTTGTTTTTATGTTACTACGCTAGATGATTTTGATCGTTAACCTGGAGTTGATATACTCAGGGCTGAATATCAGTCCCAGTTGGACCTTGACAGACAAATCAGGCCAGTATGACGAGATGTCATAATTTTTGTTCTAAGGTATAAAAAGGGGTTTCTTTTTTAAAAGTTTTATACAGGGTCTTAAGCTTAAGGCAAGTTATAGTTAAAACGTCTGTAAGACTTCAATAATGCCACTTCCTTAACAGTACAATAGGATAACAGGAATAACAGAATGCAAGGTTTTACAATGTTGTAAAGCCAAACTACACACACACACACAAAAAAAACTCACCATGTATTCCTGCACCAAGTCATCCGGGCTCTCATTCAGATTGATGCAGAGTCCTTTGATGAAGGACTCCCTTCGCTCATCTGTGTCATCCTTAAGAATTAACATAGAGAAAATAGAAATGTGAACTCAAATTTCCAGTAGTATGAAAAAACTTGAACACAAAAAATAAAAAAATCGAAGGTTTTCAACCAGTCGTCATATGACATTAACATCGCTAAAATATAAAAAAATGTACATTTGACCTGATCAGTATGGACTAGACTTTTTATAATAATCTGATTACCGGTACCGGTATATAAAAAGATGAATATCTCACACTGGGACAGTGAACAAAATAAAAAAGGGTTCTTTTAGAGGAATCAAAAATTCATCACACACACACACACACACTCTACTGTAATTATAACCACAGGTAGATTTGATAATTAGTCGTCACACACAAAGCAAGTTGGGCTGCACAATGGATACAGTATACCAATTTTCTACTGAAGAATTGCAAAGCATATGTACTTTATGGGATAGGAAAAGTTGAAAGTTCTTACTGTCATCATGGCAGCTATGTTTCCAAGTTTTTTGCCCACCTCGCCCGATCGCTTTGAAAACACTTTCAGCAGACTTTCAGAAAGACAGTCAAGCTGCGAGAGAAACCTTGACTGCAGAGGCATGTTGTGATGTGCTTGAATTCTGCATTTACCTGAAACATGAAATGATTGTTACATAATGACAGAGCTAAAAGATTTCAAAAGACAATTCAAAATTTAAAAACAATTCCTGGCAAATCATGCCAGACACTGAATGGTTTGTCAGGCTTTTTGGATAGCTCAAGTTGAGTGCATAGATCAGTCCATAAAGCATCACGCACACATGGCTGACACTCTGTAGGTTATGGAGGACTTCCACACCTTCCAGCACAACACCAACATCAGCAAAGCGTCCATTACCTGGACCATCAGGACCACGACCCTCTGCTCGGACAGTGTAGATGCCCATGGTCTTCTCCGCAATGTCTGCCTCAGCCTCTCTGGATTCAATATCCTGGAATATAAAGAGAACAGAATGATTGGCTATGAGATCCTAACCTTGACCACTAAAATCTAAGCAGCTCATCCATAGGCCAAGCAAGTATGTATCATGTTTGTATGTAGCATGTATGTATGTAGTATGTATGTATCATGTATTCATGTATGTATGTAATATGTATGTATGTATGTAGTATGTAGCATGTGTGTATGTATGTAGCATGTATGTATGTCACACTCACATGGCCTGTATGTATGTAGCATGTATGTATGTATGTATGTAGTATGTATGTA
>JBBPBX010041024.1:0-29072 GCA_038048925.1 Garcialebias charrua
TGGGCAGCACGGTGGCACAACTGGTAGAGCTGCTGCCTCTCAGCGAGAAGGTTGCCGGTTCAAATCCCGGTCCGGGGCCTTTCTGGGTGGAGTTTGCATGTTCTCCCCGTGCATGCGTGGGTTTCCTCCGGGTACTCCGGTTTCCTCCCACAGACCAAAAAACATGCTTGTTAGGCTGATTGGTGACTCTAAATTGACCCTAGGTGTGAGTGTGAGAGTGGATGGTTGTTTGGTGTGAGTGAGACAGGTCCCTCTTGTAAATGAGTCCCCGTGACTCAACGAGGCTAGCCTGTATAAATAAAGGTTGAATGAATGAAAAAAAAAATCATCCATCCATCCATTTTCTTCCGCTTATCCGGGGTCGGGTCGCGGGGGTAGCAGCCTAAGTAGGGAGGCCCAGACTTCCCTCTCCCCAGCCACTTGGAGCAGCTCCTCTGGGGGAATCCCAAGGCGTTCCCAGGCCAGCCGAGAAACATAGTCCCTCCAGCGTGTCCTGGGTCTTCCTCTGGGTCTCCTCCCGGTGGGACATGCCCGGAACACCTCACCAGGGAGGCGTCCAGGAGGCATCCTAACCAGATGCCCGAGCCACCTCAACTGGCTCCTCTCGATGTGGAGAAGCAGCGGCTCTACTCCGAGTCCCTCCCGGATGACTGAGCTTCTCACCCTATCTCTAAGGGAGAGTCCAGCCACCCTGCGGAGAAAACTCATTTCAGCCGCTTGTATCCGAGATCTTGTTCTTTCGGTCATAACCCAAAGCTCATGACCATAGATGAGGGTGGGAACGTAGATCGATCGGTAAATTGAGAGCTTTGCCTTTTGACTCAGCTCTCTCTTCACCACGACAGACCGGTACAGCGCCCGCTTCACTGCGGACGCTGCACCTATCCGCCTATCGATCTCACGCTCCAGTTTTCCCTCATTCGTGAACAAGATCCCGAGATACTTAAACTCCTCCACTTGGGGCAGGACCTCCTCCCCGACCCGGAGAGGGCACGCTACCCTTTTCCGGCTCAAGACCATGGCCTCGGATTTGGAGGAACTGATCCTCATCCCGGCCGCATCGCATTCAGCTGCAAACCGCTCCAGTGAAAGCTGTAGATCACGAGCTGATGAAGCCAATAGGACCACATCATCTGCAAAAAACAGAGAAGCGATTCTAAGGCCACCAAAACGGATCCTCTCAACACCTTGGCTGCGCCTAGAAATTCTGTCCATAAAAGTTATAAACAGAATCGGTGACAAAGGGCAACCTTGGCGGAGTCCAACTCTCACCGGAAACGAGCCTGACTTACTGCCGGCAATGCGGACCAAGCTCTGACACCGGTCGTACAGGGACCTAACAGCCCATATCAATGGGCCTGGTACCCCATACTCCCGGAGTACCCGCCACAGAACCCCCCGAGGGACGCGGTCGAATGCCTTTTCCAAGTCTACAAAGCACATGTAAACTGGTTGGGCAAACTCCCACGCACCCTCCAGGACCCTGTTGAGGGTGTAGAGCTGGTCTAGTGTTCCACGACCAGGACGAAAACCACACTGCTCCTCCTGAATCCGAGGTTCGACTATCCGACGGACCCTCCTCTCCAGAACCCCTGAATAGACCTTACCAGGGAGGCTTAAGAGTGTGATCCCTCTATAGTTGGAACACACCCTACGGTCCCCCTTTTTGAATAGGGGAACCACCACCCCAGTCTGCCAATCCAAGGGAACTGCCCCCGATGTCCACGCGATATTGCAGAGTCGCGTAAGCCAACACAACCCCACAACATCCAGAGCCCTAAGGAACTCAGGACGAATCTCATCCACCCCCGGAGCCTTGCCACCGCGGAGCTTTTTAACCACCTCGGCGACCTCCGCACCAGAGATTGGAGAGCCCGATCCAAAGTCCCCAGGCTCCGCTTCCTCAGTGGAAGACGTGCCAGTAGGATTGAGGAGGTCTTCGAAGTATTCCGCCCACCGACTCACAACATCCCGAGTTGAGGTCAACAGCACGCCATCCCCACCATAAATGGTGTTGGTCGCGTACCGCTTTCCCCCCCTGAGACGCCGGATGGTGGACCAGAATCGCCTCGAAGCCGTACGGAAGTCATTCTCCATGGCCTCTCCGAACTCCTCCCACGCCCGAGTTTTTGCCTCAGCAACCACCCGAGCCGCATGCCGCTTGGACTGCCGGTACCTATCTGCTGCTTCCGGGGTCCCACAGGCCAAAAAGGCCCAATAGGACTCCTTCTTCAGCTTGACAGCATCCCTCACCGCCGGTGTCCACCACCGGGTTCGAGGGTTGCCACCACGACAGGCACCAACAACCTTGCGGCCACAACTCCGATAAGCTGCCTCGACAATAGAGGCGCGAAACATGGCCCACTCGGACTCAATGTCCCCCGCCTCCCTCGGAACGTGTTCAAAGCTCTCCCGGAGGTGGGAGTTAAAGCTCCGTCTTACGGGAGACTCTGCCAGACGTTCCCAACAGACCCTCACAATACGTTTGGGTCTGCCAGGTCTGACCGGCATCCTCCCCCACCATCGGAGCCAACTCACCACCAGGTAGTGGTCAGTTGACAGCTCCGCCCCTCTCTTCACCCGAGTGTCCAGGACATGCGGCCGCAGATCAGATGAGACGACAACAAAGTCGATCATCGAACTACGACCTAGGGTGTCCTGGTGCCAAGAGCACATATGGACACCCTTATGCCTGAACATGGTGTTCGTTATGGACAATCCATGACGAGCACAGAAGTCCAACAACAGAACACCACTCGGGTTCAGATCAGGGGGGCCGTTCCTCCCAACCACACCCCTCCAGGTCTCACTGTCATTGCCCACGTGAGCGTTGAAGTCCCCCAGCAGAACAAGGGAGTCCCCAGGAGGCGCACCCTCCAATACCCCCTCCAAGGACTCCAAAAAGGGTGGGTAATCTGCGCTGCCGTTTGGGCGCATAGGCACAAACAACAGTCAGAGCCCGTCCCCCCACACGTAGGCGAAGGGAGGCTACCCTCTCGTTCACCGGGGTGAACCCCAACGTACAGGCACCGAGATGGGGGGCAACCAGTATGCCCACTCCTGCTCGGCGCCTCTCACCAGGGGCAACTCCAGAGTGGAAGAGTGTCCAACCCCTCTCAAGGAAACTGGTTCCAGAGCCAGAGCCATGCGTTGAGGTGAGTCCGACTATTTCTAGCCGGAACCTCTCAACCTCACACACTAGCTCAGGCTCCTTCCCCACCAGAGAGGTGACATTCCATGTCCCAATGGCCAGCTTCTGTAGCCGAGGATCAGACCGCCAGGGTCCCCGCCCTCGGCCACCACCCATTCCACAATGCACCCGACCCCTTTGGCCCCTCCCACAGGTGGTGAGCCCATGGGAAGGGGGACCCACGTCTCCTCTTCGGGCTGTGCCCGGCCGAGCTCCATGGGTAAAAGCCCGGCCACCAGGCGCTCGCCAACGTGCCCCTCCTCCGGGCCTGGCTCCAGAGTGGGGCCCCGGTGACCCGCGTCCGGGCGAGGGAAATCTTGTCCATTTATTTTACTCATCATAAGGGGTCATATCTCACACTTATTAATATAATTTATCAAAGAAGTGAAAATGAGCCAGTAATCTATTCTAGAACTTAAACCATTTCCAGAGGCATTAAACCAGGAGAACTGACAAGTCCCAGGGTTTTTCACTCTTCAGTAATCAATCAAATTTGCACTGTTCATTAGTTGATTGATCAGGTCATCGTATTTGTGACAGTGGACCCGAGGTAGATTTCTGTCTAACCATAGGTCAGGCACCAAATTAAAATCATCCCCAACTATAACTTTGTCTGTTAGATAAGAATGCATACTATCTGTAATATGATTACATAAGTCAGATATCAAAGTTTTGTTTTTGCCTCTTTTGTTGTAAGCATAAACACACACCAAAATAAAATGTTCCCCATTAATTTCGGTTATCACCATCAGCCAATGCCCACTTGCTTCGCTAGCATGATTTAAAATTTTACCTGGAAATCTGTTAAATAAAATCATAACACCCACTGAGTGTGACGTCCCATGACTGACGAAAATAGAGTCACCCCACTGTAACTTCCAAAAGTTCACATCATCTTTACCAGAATGAGTTTATTGTAGGAAAACACAATTAACTTTTTGCTCTTTACAAAAAAGAAAAACAGCTTTTTGTTTCAAATTGTTTTTAAGCCCCCTAGCGTTTAAAGAAAAGATAATATACAAAAGGTTTTGAGGTAGAACACAGAATCATAAGATGTGCAGGAATGAGAAATCTTGTCCTATCAACTATACAAACAAGGTGCATTTAAGACATATCAGGTACATAAAGCATTATCTATTATTAAGATCACTTATCAGTAACACTCTGAATAAAATACTGTAGAGTGAAAAGCTCAGTCAGTGTCTACGAGGGGTCGACTTTCTGGTTGTTGATCAGAGCATATCCTTCCTTCAAGAAAGCTCTCTGCCCTCTCTGTCTGGCATCTCTTACCAGCGGCCATAACTTCTAAGGCGGATGTTTTTTCCAGGTGCGGCTGGTGCCAGTTTGTGCTGCAAAGATTTGATTCAAACCAAGGAATTGTTCGAGCGCTTTAACAGTAACATGTACTCTGTGGATGGAACATTTGGAAGCACAGAGACAGATGCAAACAAAAACAGCAACGAGGGACTGTAGTTCATGTAAAAGCTTTTTTAAAACATCTTTTTCATCTGTACCAAGTGTTATGCTAATTTTCCCATATGTGATTTCTGTGTTACAGATGAACAGACCTGACGAGGAAGGACAAAGAACAAGGAAAGAAGATGGTTTCACACTTGACCTGCTTGAGTTGGCTCATGTGTGTCTGCTTTTAAACAGAGTTTAAAGAAAGTTTTTTTGTTGATTGTGTTTACTATGAGTTTGCTGTCAAAAAATTACTAAAATTGTACGCATCCTTTATGATTGTCTATTGTTGTCATTGTTGTCATCATTCTTTGTTTAAAATTCAGGTCTCTCTGTTAAATGAGTCCCTGAGGCTCAATGGGATTAAAGGTTGAAATAGTGTTACATATGCAAAATCTTTTTTTTCAGAGCGTAAAAGTATGTTAATGAAAGTGTTTGGCATAATATTGATGTTTAAATGTAATGCCATAATAACTGTATGTTTATACTGTTTAAAAACGGCCTCTGTTTTACACAATGTGGTGGGTTGCCAGTTGGGCTTGTTTTCATGGAGCTGGTTGCTTGTTTCTATAGCGAGATCTGGCAACACTGGTGGCGATAGCATTACTGAGGAAAATGGCTCAGTCTCTGTGCGGTTGACTCATAGTTGCCAAGTCTGCCTATTATAAGCAACTTTGGGCTTGTTTTTCCAAAAGTCGCTTATAAAATTGTTGAACCCTTCGCGCTCACCTTCTATGGATGTTGCGTCCAGGCGGCTGTTATGTTCAGGTGCAGTTGGCGCCACAGATATTATATAAAAGCTAGATCCCACATTGCAGGTGTTACACCAAATTCTGTGACCCATCATATTCTGTGACCACAGGGGGCGATAGAGTCTATTCCTCTGTATGTACGTCTTGAGTAGAAGTGAGAAGAAGAGTATTTACGTAAACTGCGTAGCTGAACACAGACGGACCATCGCATTCAATTGCTGTTGTTTAATTTTAAAACCTGAAATGACGAGATGTGATGATTTGTTTTTAAGATTAAATGGTGAATAATTTGAGTTACAGACAAATCTCACCTATGACATGCAACTGTGCGAGACAGCGTATAAAAGGAGTGGTATATATATATCTGCAAACAGGTCATGTTAACCCATGTTTTAACCAGAGACAGGGTATTATGTGACAGGACAGTAAAGAGTCTTTAAAAATACCTAGGTGCCTTTTTCTGGATGAATATATATTGTACACTTGTGAGAGTTGGAAAGACAAGACTTATTGATTAATTAATTACTGTTTCTTTACTCGCCTAACTGGGGTACAATGGCAATTTCTGCATGTTTCCTGGCGAGTCTCTCTGGATCCTTTCAAAATGCGCATTGAACAAGTCCACGGAGCCAAAACGAATAATTGAGTGTCATAAGCCTGACTGTCCAATTTAACAGTGTTAACATGTATTGTACAGGAAAAGGTTTTTACATGCGGCTAAACTAATAGAGCGAGAATATGCAGTGTCCCTCCTTTGCTTATTTTTAGTGCTTTGCTTTGTGTAACTTGTGCACGTTTTTATATTAAATGCACGAAAGATCGTATAATTAGATTAGTTTATAACACTGCCTTAGAATGAAGATTGCAGTTATATTAAGAGACCATTGGTTTGGGACTGAACAAATCCCTGTTGAAGTTGATTCAACTGTACAACCAGATACATTAGTGTTTGATTACTGGGTTAGTGGGAACAGAGTATATAATGTGACTCGTCAAGAAGGTGATAGGGTCTCTTTCCTTAATTTGGTTTGTACAGAAATGGAAAGGCTTGATGGACAAGTATTGGAGAGTGCCCTATGAGGTCACAGAAGATAATTTTCAAAACTACGTCAAAAATCAAAGGATGGAATGAAATAAGAGTTTTTAGTATTAATGCCTTCTGACAAATGTTTTCAATTTTTATGCTAAGAGTTAATGCTTTCTGATACTTTCTGCAACAATTGTGAGTTACATACGATGCATGGAGTAAACATTCTAGTTCAGTGTCAAGTTGACCACATAAACTGTATTTGAACTGTATTCTGCAACTTGGTTTTCTTGCAATTATGTTTTTATCAGGCACTGGATATGTGGAAGAAATAAGGGCCCGTTCTTCTCACATATGACCTTGTAACCCTTCTTGGTAAAAGATGCAACAAGCTATTCAAATAAGAAATGTTTTCCCTCAAGTTTGAGGTCAAACTGACCCATACCAGGCACTACTTTGCTCTTAAAAAACATGTTTTGCTCAAGAGAGTGAGTGAAGTCATCTTGCACACAGACACGCGCACCCACACACACACACCACAAGGTATAAAAGTGGGAAGCACTCAGAGGATTTTTGGAAGTCTACTGTGAACCTTTGATCCAGGTGTCCAGTCTGTGTTGATGTGATTTTCATCAGTCGTGTGGCTTCCCGGCTCTTGTGTCATGGTGAGAATTCTTATAACATCAATGCCTTTTTGATTGTGTGTGTGTATTTAAGCGTTGCTGTTTTTTGCGGTGGGGTGATATGACACAATTTATCCTAGCAGAAACAGTTTGTGTGTGTGAATCATGTTTTTGTACATCTGAGGTGATTGTACAACTGTATGAATGCTTTGCTTTTTCCTGTATCTGTGACAGACCTTTTAATAAATGACACATCATTTTAATAGAGTGTCTTTTTTTCTAAACACTGTGCCGATCTTTCAGCGAGCCTGCAAAATATCTAGAATATCATAAAACAAGCTATTTTAAAAATCAAAGCACCACCTACTGGTCAAATATAAAAATCAAACGTTTGGTAATAAAGGTACAAAGAAAAACATTACTGAAAGGAATGAGTTATTTTATATGAGATTTAAAAAAAAGATAAAACAAAGGTTATTATTCAAACTGCTTTTCTCTGATGTGGATCCTCATGTGTTTGCTTAAAGATGATTTATATCCAAACCTCTGTCCACAAAGATCACAAACAAATGCTTTCTGTCCTGTGTGAACTATCATGTGTCTGTTTAAATGTGACTTCAGTCCAAACCTTTGTCCACAAAGATCACAAACAAATGCTTTCTGGCCTGTGTGAACTATCATGTGTGTGTTTAAATTTGACTTCCGTCCAAACCTTTGTCCACAAAGATTACAAACAAATACTTTCTGTCCTGTGTGAACTATCATGTGTGTGTTTAAAGTTGACTTCAGTCCAAACCTTTGTCCACAAAGATCACAAGCAAATGCTTTCTGTTCTGTGTGAACCATCATGTGTGTGTTTAAATTTGACTTCCGTCCAAACCTTTGTCCACAAACATCACAAGCAAATGCTTTCTGTCCTGTGTGAACTATCATGTGTATGTTTAAAACTGACTTATATCCAAACCTTTGTCCACAAAGATCACAAGCAAATGCTTTCTGTCCTGTGTGAACTATCATGTGTGTGTTTAGATTACCCTTTCTGTTAAATCTTTTTCCACAGTCTTTACAACTAAATGAGGTCTGTCTTGACTGTCTTTTCTCGACTGAGCCTCCAGTTTTCTTCACTTCAACACATTCCTTGACAACCAAACAACTTGAAGACATCACTGACTGACTTGTCTTGTGAAATTGTTTCCCATGCTCAGTGAAGCTGCAAGATTTGTTGACAGTGTTTACGCCTGACTCAGGAGCTCTGCTCTTCTTCCAGTCTTTGTCACCGTCTTCAGGTTCTGACCCAGAGTCTGATAAGTCTTTTAGCTGAGAGTCAGAGTCATTCACATCATCACCTTCATCATCCTCACTGACTTCAGTCTCTGAAGAGCTGCAATCATCTCCATAAGTATTTAGATCTGGGTTCCTGGTAGTCTCTGCTCCTCCACAGTCCTCTCCACCAGTTGATGCTTTCATCTGGTCAGCTGAACTGCTGGTTGGAAGATCTTCCTCTTTTACTTGGTGCTGATGAAGCTGTAAAAATAGATGTTTCTCTTCATCTTCCTCACTCTTCAAAGGAACAGCAGTG
The DNA here is from genome assembly GCA_038048925.1 of Garcialebias charrua. Lineage (NCBI taxonomy): Eukaryota > Metazoa > Chordata > Actinopteri > Cyprinodontiformes > Rivulidae > Garcialebias > Garcialebias charrua. Next base: position 8,633 of record JBBPBX010041024.1, read on the forward strand.
AATGCAAACCCGGGGTCATCAGTCTCTGTTTTCACACAAAACTGCTCTCCCTCTTGACTGGTCCACAGTTCCTCATCTTCCTCCTTTATGTTGAGGGTCTCTGGATCCTGTTGATCCACCCCAAGCATCTGTACTTCAGGAGCTTCTTTAATCAGAACTATCTGCTGAACATCTGCAGGGACCACAGAAAACGTGAAAATCAGGCACAATTATAACTTTAAAGTCACACATACAGCGATGCTTGAAAGTTTGTAAAGCCTTTAAAACTTTATAAATTTCTGCATAAAAATGACCTAAAACAGCATCAGATTTTCACACAAGTCCTAAAAGTAGATCAAGAGAACCCAGTTAAACAAATGAGACAAAATGTTATACTTGGTCATTTATCAAGGAAAATGATCCAATATTACATGATTTTTCCTGAGATTTGTCAAGCTGTTTTATCAGTAATGCACAAAAATTAATTAAATATTGACGAGAGCATGTAGTGTTCACATGAACTAAGTTTGAATTTATATCCATCCATAGCCATTGTGAGACAAACTGCCTCAACTGTACTTGTCAATGTCTGAAAGTAAACTAACTACTTGTAATTGTTACCAATAAAAACAACTGATTTTAATTATTAATAACAAATTATAGTGTAAACTTTTTGTGGTGAATGATACATATTTAGAGGTTTGTTTTATAATACAGTAATATACAGTATATGGTTACAACGATCACAAAAAAACTTTACAGAATTGAGCAATGCTTTAAAAGGCCTGTCTCAAATATATGTAAACTGTAGAGTGATACACACCTTTCCACTGAATCTCAGTGCAAGACATTAACACCATTTTATTTTATTAATTTGAATCAAAACACAAATGAATCAGCTGTGGTTGTACTCCATCTGGACCTGCAAGTAGGCCTACATAGTTCACCTTGGATCTGCACCATGATAGCTTACACACAAGGTGCATATAGGTAAGTCTTAATGTACAATCCCATTCATAAGCCCACCTAAAATGTCATAAATGCATGACACGTAGAACCAGAGTGGCACGGACTGGAAACCAACCAGCCAACAACCTTCAATGTGGGGACCTGCAACTCCGACGTTGGTCTTCAGCTTCATCCAAGAGTCACCTCCTCTGCCTCAATCCAAGGGATCCCCTTCTACATGCTGATACCAAAACAATTGTTGCTGAGGAAATCAACAACTCTAATTGTTGTGGGATTACTGCTGTGGAATTACCGCTGTGGATTGTAAACTTTGTTCTCCAAGGGATTACAGACTCAGTTTCCAAAAGATAATAAGTTTGCAGCAATGGGATTACCTACAAACAGTATGGAATTGCCAAAAACATTATGGGATTATAATTATTTTTTCTGCTTGCTGGATTACATCAAGATCAGAGACATTTGGTGGTATCCTTTCATGTTGGAACTCATCCCCATGGACGGGCGATGACTTCCAAAAGGGGGGACAGTAGTGATACACAGGCCCGGCGGCATGGGCGGGCATTGAGGTGCATTGCCCCCCCGCAGAGTCAGCTGTGCCCCCCCCTGACAGACTGGACGACGGGAAGTTTTTTGTTTGTTTGTTTTTAATCTCTGTGCTTTCTGTGACATGAGGAGTCCAATATAAACTTATGGCTGTGCAGATAATAAATGTACAGTATTTTGTTTATTTGATATACTGATCTGCAGCATAACATTAATCTTGCATAATTGTGGTGGAGAAAGTACTCTTAACACTGACTGCACTTAAGTAAAAGTACAAATAAACAGACAAAATGTACTCTAGTAAAAGTAGAAGTACCATATTAATGTTTTTACTTAAGTAAAAGTAAATAAGTACTTGCTTTTAAAAATACTTAAAGTATTAAAGTAAAATCACTTGCTGAAAGTATTAACTAGTGCAATGGCCTACAATATCAAATGTGCCTACTGTATGTATATGTTCTGTAATACATTAATAGTGTTGAGTCATTTTAATGAACAATGCTGCAGATAATACATGTTTTTATTGTGTTTACTCTGTGACACAGTTCACACTTGGACTTGTGATTCTGTGTGTCAATTTCAGGGATGACATGCAGAGTTAAATGTCATTAAGCAAAATAAGAATAATAAGGAATGAATATACCTTTGAAAGTTTTTATTTAACACAAAGTAAAACCAATGTGTCATTTTAACTGCAGTAAACACATTTGAGTAAAAGTTGTCTGCCTGAAAAGAGGATCATTAGACCTAACAAAGGAACATCTGATCATTTCAACTCTAGTTAAAATACTGTCTACTGAACAGTCTTTCAACAGTCTTTCAATAATCTTTCAATAAGGCCATGGGTGTTGTGTATCTTCTGGCTAACTCTCCACAGTGGAATCCATTTTGGGTGTGTTAGTGGTGCTGTGGGTGCTCCCAGCTCAATGACGTTTATACTAAAACATACATCATTGGTCCAGTTCTTCTTGAAGGCTGGTCTAATGTTACCTGCCCACTTTGCAATGATTCAATGGACCAACTCTCTCGACACCAGTTACTTTCAAACTAATGACAAATCAATAAGCTGCAACATGAATGTAACTTGTAACTCAACACATTATAGAAATGTGGTGTAGTAGAAAGTACAGATACATCATGTAAAATGTAGTGCAGTAAAAGTAAAAAGTACCGACATTTAATTCTACAGTACTTAAGTAAAGTACAGATACATGAAGAATGTACTTAAGTACAGTAACAAAGTATTTGTACTATCCCACCACTTGTGGTGTGCTGCTGAGAGTTACCCCGGCTTTACACAGCACGCGTTGCGCTTCCGCCCCGCTCCGGTCCGACCTCCGCAGCAAATACGCACCCATTATAATCAATGAGAGAAAATACACTGGCTCCGCACGGCGGCGGTGAGCTGCGGCGAGCGGACGGCAGTCCGTCAAAATTAGAAATTTTTCTATTTCTGCCGGACGACGGAGCTGTGCCGGAGTCAACTTTTGAAGATTACGTCGCACCAACAGGAAAAGGAACGAGCACAACTTCCGTATTTACAAAATAAAATCACCACGGGCGGACTAATCCTAGCTCTATACGGATTTATTTGTACAAAAATGCTGTCAAACTATCATTTATGACTATTCTATGACTAAACTATTATATTTATGACTATGACTACGCCTACAAACGCAATACAAGAAATAAATAAATAAAAAAGTATTTTATTCTGAAATGTAAACATCACTTCCTGTTGCTCGAACCATGTAGCTCATTTACGAGAGAAGATCAAAGGCAGCAGTCTCTCTACGTTGTTCTCCTTCCACCGAATGAATTGTTTTGTTCTGACTTCATTATTTATCACTTTATTTATCGCGCTATCTCGTAATTCCCGCGCATGCGTCTCGGAGCAGCGCATCCAGGCGGACCTGAGCTGAGCAGAGGCAATGGAAATTGGACTCGTTCAGCTGCGACCTGCGGACCGGAGCGGGGCGGAGCCGCTTGCTGTGTAAAGCCGGGGTTAGTGCTGCAACAGGTTTTGCAGAGTGTGAAGTTGCCCAGATCACTTGATGACTGTTCTAATGCAACCTACACTCAGCTGTGTTATGTGATGGAATTGTTTTATTGTCAGCTCAGCTAGCATGAATGTTCAATTCAGTCACAGTGTTCAGCCTGACACTAGTGCGTATATTTATCACTGTATGTTTATGTTTGACTTTTGAATGAACACAGCACTACAGGTTGGGTTGTCTCTTGTTCTTTTTTTTTTCTTCTTTTTTTTGGTTTAGATTTTGTGATTTTATTGAGATTGTTTCTTCACAGCACTGTATTAGGAGTGGTCACAGAGCCGCTGTTCAACTTGAAGCAAATAAGAATGTTGAAAAAAAATATGCCCCCTTGAAAAAATAGAATGCCCCCCCTTTGAATTGTTTCTGCAGCCGGGTCTGGTGATACACACCTTTCCACTGAATCTCAGTGCAAGATATTAACACCATTTTATTTTATTTGAATCAAAACACAAATAAATCACAAGAGACTATCGTACTCTTTTACTATGTGTTAATTCAATTATGTCAAATAAATAACCTTGTGTTATGTGAGCATTATTGAATTCAATGTTTGATAGTCAAAGACTATGTTTAATTCAAACTGTTTAATTCAAGCTGAAAATCCAATGTTATTTCAAATGTTGATCGTGATGCATTTTTTCTTCTCAAACCTGCAGTGAAGATACAGCAACATTGTTTATCTCATTCAGTTTGAATCCAAGATACTAATCACCTCACAAGAGACTTTTTTTTGTCTTAATTAATAACCAGAAGAATAATATCTGGTTTTGTTATTGTAATTATATAGGGAGGGGTCAGTTTACTGACTTACCTATATTTTAGATGTAAATTTGAGCAAGTTTTCACCTGAAACAATTTATCATCAATATTCACAGGTTCTCTCTTTTTCAGTTTAATACCAATAATTCTGTTACTTGGTGATGAGATGTAAAGACATGAAACATTAATTTATGAACTGAATCATTTAATTAACAAATCATTAAATTACATCACAACATATGTACATGATCAATCAGTTTCCTATAACTAACTGTTCAGCAGATTTAAACATAGGAACAACAGAACAAGTTAAGGGTCTTATATTAACTTTACTACAGGCACAATAAACTTAAAGTTTAGTTAACTGGCTTAAAGGTTCAGTCTGTAGTTTTTGGTAGAATGCAGCACTTAGGAAAATTTTCATCTGGGAAAGTATTCTGGTCCCTCCCCACTCAGAGCCATATATGGCTCTGCTCCTTCTTGCTGTCGGTGCTGCTTCTGAATGCTCCGCCTCCACTGCATCTCCTGTCAGCAGCTGCGAAGTTCTGTGATTATATGTTAATAAAACGTTCTAAAAAATAAACTAAAAACAGGGAGCGCTGGTCCTGTTGCCCACACATCAGACCATTACACCAGGAAATCTGCAGAGCCGCGCGCAGCCACGTTGGACATGAGTTAAATTCGCTCGTGACAAATTAATTCATTTCCTCAATGTTTCTGTCATGACTCAGCGGAGTCATGGCACAATACATTTGTGTCACATACAAAACAGTTTTGCATCGCTTTGCAATTATTTCAACGAGAACCTGCGCGGCCGTGGGGGCTGGGACGGGGGGTGGGGCGTGGGTTAGGAGCGTGAGAAGTGAGAAGCTCTGTTTTTATTGGCTGGTTAACGGCAGATCACTCTGGCTTTTTTGAAATTCTTATTTACCACCTGGAGAAGCAAGGGGACTATAGTTTTTTTCAGAGATTACTTTGTCTAACATCAGCCTGTCAGGAGATAGTGACAGAGTGAAGAAATATATTAAAAATATATATTTTTAGACAACTTACAGACTACACTACAGAACTGAAGACTGCAGCTTTAAAGGAAATAAGAAGAAAATTTCAGGGAAGAGAAAATGGAGGATGAAAGAAAATGGAGTGGTGTGTTTAACCAGGAAAACATGGCAGCTCTCCGGCCGAACTCGGCTACATGTTGGTACGACTTGGCAAAGCATTTGACGACTTTGTTACCTCGTGAAGACGGTCAGTCCCCAGTTGGTCCAACTGGTCAGTTCGTTTACAGTTCTCAACATCTCCAGACGTCTGCCTCGACTCGAACCGAAGTAACGGCATTTCCTGGTTTGAGTTTCAAGAACCGAAGCAACGGCATTTCCTGGTTTGAGTTTCAGAATAAAACTTTCCTTGGAGGAAAAGTCATTCAGATAGAACTTCTCCAGGTGGAACACCTGGAGAGCTGGTGCAAAGAGAATAACCTTCACATGAATGTGAAGAAGACAAAGGAGATGATTGTGGACTTCAGAAGGAACAAACACACCCACACTCCACTGAACATAAGTGGATCTGCAGTGGAGGTGGTCTCCAGCTACAAATACTTGGGGGTACACATGAGTGATGACCTCAGCTGGAGCAACAACACCACCAGCCTGATCAAGAAAGGTCATCAGAGACTCTACTTCCTCAGACGGCTGAGACGAGCTGGTCTGAGCAGCCCAGTCCTCACCTCCTTCTACAGGTGTGCAGTGGAGCGCATCCTGTGCTCCAGCATAAATGTGTGGCATGGAGGCTGCACAGTTGCAGAGAGGAAAGCTCTACAGAGAGTGGTGAAGGCTGCACAGAAGTCTGTTGGAGTCAGTCTCCCCACCATCACAGACATTTACACCTCCAGATGCAGGAAAAGAGCCACCTGCATCATGAAAGACCCCACTCACCCAGCACACACACTCTTTGCCCCACTCCCCTCAGGACGGAGGTTGAGGAGCATTAAATGTAGAACCACTAGACTGAGGAACAGCTTCTACCCTGAGGCTGTTAGACTCATGAATAAATAATCAATATGAATAAACACTGCAAAATTTCACATCATGCTGATGTTGATCTGGTTTCTTGTTGCTGTGTTCATCTGTGACCATCTGCTCATACAGACTCGCGTTCGTGCTGCTGTTTATAATGATATTTTTCTACTACATTAGGGCTTAGTGTATTACTAGTTGATGTTTTTCTTAGTTAATCCTAGGTGTTATTACTGTTTTTCTCTTGCATGTTGTTGGATGTAACTGGGACCCTGTGTACATAATATCGTTTTACCCTGATGCATGCTCAATTATCCAGGTAGAAAAATCTAAAAAAGCTAAGTCTGGTCCTCTGGAGGCCATCTTTGTGAAAAGAAACCGCCCATCATTAAACAGGGGTGGAGGCCTCCGGGTTCAACTGTCCCCCTCCTACAATGCTGTGATTGCTGGTATCACTCAGCCCTCTGTGAATAGCAAACAACCATCAGGGTGCTAACGATCCATTGTTAGGCTGATGGTCCTCCTTGATCATGTGAGCAGCTGGTTTCAGGCTGTCATCAGCCAACTGGTTGTGTAACACTGTGAGAGGGTGCTATTTATAAGACTGAGCTGAACCCAGCACCTCAGACTGAGGAAGTCTTTCGGACGAAAGACGAAACGTTTCTACAATTTTTTGCTTTGTTTTTTTGTTTTTTGTTTTTTTGAATGTCCAGAGGACCAGACTTAGCTTTTTTAGATAATATCGTTTTCATCACATGTACCACATGTGGTGCAAATGACAATAAAGACTTTCTGACTCTGACTCTTAGCGTTCAGGTGAGTTTACATCAGTCTTGCTATTAACTCGGCTGCTGAACTGGACCTTTGACGCTTGGTCCAAGTTCCCCAGCTTAAAGAGAAAGTTATTTCATGTCAACTTCCTCCCAGCAACTGACTAGAGAAGATAGGAAGTGAAGCTTTAAACTGAGACTTGACCCAGAAAAACTAGTCCTTTCTGATTGGCCGAATGGCATCAGAAGAGGATGTGAGGATGACATCAACACGTTGAAAGGGGGTCAAAAGATTAGTTTATGGCTTTGGGCAGCACAGTGGCACAACTGGTAGAGATGCTGCCTCTCAGCGAGCAGGTCCCCGGTTCAAATCCCGGTCCGGGGGCCTTTCTGGGTGGAGTTTGCATGTTCTCTCTGTGCATGCGTGGGTTTTCTCCAGGTGCTCCGGTTTCCTCCCACAGTCCAAAACCATGCATGTTAGGCTGATTGGTAACTCTAAAATTGACCCTGGGTGTGAGTGAGACAGGTCCCTCTTGTAAATGAGTCCCCGTGGCTCAACGAGTCTAGCCTGTATAAATAAAGGTTGAATGAATGAATGAATGTCAGAAGGATAAAGTGTTAGTTTCAGATGCCAGCATTTTATGATAAAAACTGATTCATTTGCCTTAACACTTTAAACAAAACACTGTTGACCTGCCGGTTTGATTAAGACAACGTCATTACAGCATCACATATGGAAGCTTATATATGATAATGGCAAAAACAGATATTATTCATCTTGATTATTAAGTAGGACAGAACCTGCGCGGCCGTGGGGGCTGGGACGGGGGGTGGGGCGTGCGTTAGGAGCGTGAGAAGTGAGAAGCTCTGTTTTTATTGGCTGGTTAATGGCAGGTCACTCTGGCTTTTTTGAAATTCTTATTTACCACCTGGAGAAGCAAGGGGACTATAGTTTTCAACCAATCAGAGTCTGAGTCTGATTTTCTTGCTGCGGCCCAAAGATGATCTCTCCTGTGCAGGAGGTCAGCTAGTTCAGGAGTAAACCAGGGGCTGTCACGGCCCTTTATCCTGAACTGCCGGAAAGGAGCATGTTTGTTTACAAAGAAAATGAAACTATTATGAAAATAGTTCCAAGCGGTGTTCACGTCGTTGATTAGTAGAATACGTTGCCAATCAAAGTGGGATAGATCCCAAAGGAATGACTGTTCACAGAAACGTTTCAAATCCCTTTTTTGAATTATTCTGGGCTTAGCAGGTGGAAGTTTAGTAGATCTAAGAGCTGCTATTACAGAATGATCACTCAAAATGTTAGCAAATACACCTGTACCAGGAAATTTATGAGGTGCATTTGTGAAAAACAGATCTAAGGTGGAAGACTTTTCGGGACATTTTTTGTTTGGTCTGGTTTTTGGTTTGGTCTGGTGGGAGAATCGATAAGTTGTGTTAGATTGAGAGATAGACATCAAATACAAAAGGATTAATTTGTCTAAATTGGCTGTTTTACAGAAAAGGCATTTTCCTTCAATGTATAACATAGTGCTAATTAATGTTAGCTGATCTGGTAACTCCGTGTGGTCCTCCAACAACTTGTTGTTGATTCTCGGTCCACCAGGACATTTTACATCAAAACAGGCATTGCATACAGACATAATTGTCCTCTATTTGTAACATGTTAAGTGTTGGTAAACAGATATCTGGTCCGGTATGGAAGCAAAATGTAAACATGTACAAATAAAGTCCAGTTGATCCTGTATTGAACGTCTATTTTGATCCGCCTAAAACAGGATCACCAGGTTGATGTTATGACTCCTGTACCTGGATATGCAGCAGCCCCCTCGCCCCCACCTCAGCATCACCAGAAGTTGGATGGATGGATGTGCAGCAGCCCCCTCGACCCCACCTCAGCATCACCAGAAGTTGGATGGATGGATGTGCAGCAGCCCCCTCGACCCCACCTCAGCATCACCAGAAGTTGGATGGATGGATGTGCAGCAGCCCCCTCGACCCCACCTCAGCATCACCAGAAGTTGGATGGATGGATGTGCAGCAGCCCCCTCGACCCCACCTCAGCATCACCAGAAGTTGGATGGATGGTTGGATGTGCAGCAGCCCCCTCGACCCCACCTCAGCATCACCAGAAGTTGGATGGATGGTTGGATGTGCAGCAGCCCCCTCGACCCCACCTCAGCATCACCAGAAGTTGGATGGATGGTTGGATGTGCAGCAGCCCCCTCGACCCCACCTCAGCATCACCAGAAGTTGGATGGATGGATGTGCAGCAGCCCCCTCGACCCCACCTCAGCATCACCAGAAGTTGGATGGATGGTTGGATGTGCAGCAGCCCCCTCGACCCCACCTCAGCATCACCAGAAGTTGGATGGATGGTTGGATGTGCAGCAGCCCCCTCGACCCCACCTCAGCATCACCAGAAGTTGGATGGATGGTTGGATGTGCAGCAGCCCCCTCGACCCCACCTCAGCATCACCAGAAGTTGGATGGATGGTTGGATGTGCAGCAGCCCCCTCGACCCCACCTCAGCATCACCAGAAGTTGGATGGATGGTTGGATGTGCAGCAGCCCCCTCGACCCCACCTCAGCATCACCAGAAGTTGGATGGATTGGATGTGCAGCAGCCCCCTCGACCCCACCTCAGCATCACCAGAAGTTGGATGGATGGTTGGATGTGCAGCAGCCCCCTCGACCCCACCTCAGCATCACCAGAAGTTGGATGGATGGTTGGATGTGCAGCAGCCCCCTCGACCCCACCTCAGCATCACCAGAAGTTGGATGGATGGTTGGATGTGCAGCAGCCCCCTCGACCCCACCTCAGCATCACCAGAAGTTGGATGGATGGTTGGATGTGCAGCAGCCCCCTCGACCCCACCTCAGCATCACCAGAAGTTGGATGGATGGTTGGATGTGCAGCAGCCCCCTCGACCCCACCTCAGCATCACCAGAAGTTGGATGGATGGATGTGCAGCAGCCCCCTCGACCCCACCTCAGCATCACCAGAAGTTGGATGGATGGTTGGATGTGCAGCAGCCCCCTCGACCCCACCTCAGCATCACCAGAAGTTGGATGGATGGATGTGCAGCAGCCCCCTCGACCCCACCTCAGCATCACCAGAAGTTGGATGGATGGATGTGCAGCAGCCCCCTCGACCCCACCTCAGCATCACCAGAAGTTGGATGGATAGATATAAAACACTGTAGGTTTTCACAGTTCAGTTGAACACCTGCCTATTCGCTTCAGTTATGACGCCTTGTCTGTGTAGTTCAAATAACTGGTGCACCTGGAATTATTGCTAATTTCTAACTGTGATATGAATTGATCATACAACCCAAACATGTATAACAATCCAGCAAAGTTTGTGTTGCACGTACTAGTCATGAACATTGTGAATAATGTTTATATAATGTAGTAATGACGGACACCACTTAATGAAAACACACTTTTAATGAGAAGGTTAAACAAATTTAGAACAGATACAGTCTCTATTAACTACCTTGGTATATCAATCAATATATTTGTGTCGCTACTGTCTATGTATCTGTAGTAATGGAATGCACGTGCAAGTTCACCCAGCACTCCAAGGAAGGCTTGGTTAAAAGATGCATTTTGGGTCATATCCTCCCTTTGGAAGGCTGCATCCTGCTGGATTGACCGCCCAAGTTCAGCTACCTGCTGTGCCCGAGTTGCTGCCTCTTTTTGCCTAGCTGCAGCTTCCTGTGCCCTCGTTGCGGCCTCCATTTCCCTATAAACAAGGACACGGCATGTGGTTACACAAGTATACGTTATTTTTTTTTATAAGTTAAAAACAAAAGTGCTACTACTGAAGACAGTTTGTTGTTGATGTGAAAGTAACGTTTGTGAATGAATACATAACACAGGTTTTTTAATATAAACTTTCATTTTAGTTATATTCAATCATTGGGTTGAAAATACTTTTAGAACTATATGGACCAATGGGACCAAAGTTGTACAAATGTGTGTGTGAGCAAATGTGCACACATTAACAGACACAGCTATATATTTGTTTTATGATATTTGTTAGAGCCTTGTCTATTATTAAATATGGAATGCTTAGTAGTTAATATGTGTCTTGGTTTATATCATAGGTCCAATTGATTAGTGATTTCAACATTTATTTGTTGTGTGTAGATGGGTTACTGTATATTTCATACCATTACAAGGGGTGCGTATGACAAATCTAGAAACCGTATGACTCACTTTTATTGATTGATCTATTCTTTTATTTCAAAATTATAATGAATGCATGTACTTATCACAAATACAGCCATGTTAAACGTGATTGTACTATTTCTTTTCTTACCAAGTACTGATGCTTGACGTTCTGTTCTTATCTGCGTTGAGCTGGGCTGGAGAGTTGTCCAGTGGTGTGCTTGAATCAGATGAAGTAGCAGGGGCATTCTCTGAAGCTGGGAGGTCTGGAGGTTCCAGTGTTGAGTCTGTAGCGTCACGTGCTGAAATATGTGGCGGATAAAATACAGTTTTAAAATGAACGGGGTACAGTTAGCATGCCAGTTAGCGTGTGCGCTGATTTGCATAGCATCGTCAGCATCTGTGAATGACTTTTATTTTTAGTAAACAAACATGTCCCCAACCGATGGGATCAGTGGCGTACAATGTGTTAAACGTAAAGAAACACTCACCATCTTCTATTACTGCTTCCACGTGAGCATTTGATGCTGCATCCAAACTACTTTCTCTCCCATTACTAGCTGGGCGATTACCTGTAAATCACGTCCATCTGCTCGGACCACTTCCAATTGTGACGGTCTGCTCCGCTCCTGCCATTTTCGTCTTTGATTCTACGATAATCGGCACAGAGTTTTTTGAGTTTCTCCCGGCACTGCTTTGTTGTTCTCTGATAGCCATGCTGTGCCATCAGCTCAGAGATTTCTCGGAAAACAGTTTCATTACGAACCATCCCATCAAGTTCTCTCTGGATCCTGTCGTCAGCTACAAAGGACAAAAACGTCTGCACCTCTGCATTAGACAACAGATTTGCCATGATTATAGTTTTCGAGCTCCAACATTACGAGGCGTTGTTGTTCTGAAAGGACCCACAATGCACCTTTTCCCTCCAAACAGCCTCCTCCCCACGTTCTTCTTCTTCTTCATCTTGTTTATTGGCGGATTGCAGACAACGTTCAGGTGCATACCGCCACCTACAGAGCAACGGTATGTAGCTCATGACCCCTCCGACCAATCAGTGACCGACAGTGTTTATGACGTGACGGCCGGCGCGCTTACAGCCAGCCTCAGCCCTGCTCTGAGATGAGTCGGGAATCTCAGCGCGGCGCGGCACATATGCGAGGTGGAAATGGCGTCCAACGCGCGTTTGGCACGCAAAAATGACATCACAACCGACCCGCGCTGGTAAGTGGAAAAGGGGCATAAGTCACTAAAGTAACCCGGTTCACTTTATGGATCTGGGTCAGTCTAATGAGTCACTAAAGTAACCTGGTTCACTTTATGGATCTGGGTCAGTCTAATGCAGTGGTGGGCGCAGACCGCTAGGGAGCGCTAAAGAGCTAATCCGCTTACAGTGGACCTAAACTTTTTGTCAGCGTTTTTGTGGATTGACTAACTTTTATAATTCATAAGTGGTTTTGTGCTATTTTTATTTACAATGCAATACCGCTAATAACTAATTATCTATCAGTAAAAACGATATAACGTATTTACGAGCTCGGACCGGATGTGGTCCGTCACTAAAAAGCGTCCCCCTCAGTCTCTTGGTGTGTGCTCTCTATAGCAGTTAGCAGCCAGTGTGTTACTCTGCAGCCTTATTGCTTGTTTTTGAAGAGTCAGACGAAGAGTTTTTAACATGGAGGGTGAACTTATGGATGTTTCTCAGCGGCCTACGCGACGCGTCTGGATTTTAAAAAGTATTTCGCATTTGCCCTCTTCAAAATGGCGGCCGCGACGGCCACAGAAGATAAGGACTTTCCATGAAAACACGGTAAAAACAATTATTTCTTTGCTGAGAAAAATATACTTCTTAGCTGACTTTATAGCACAAGGTTTTTCTGAGCTTAGCACAAGGTTTTTCTGAGCTTAACCGGTTCAAATGGTCAAATCTGCTGGTTTAAAAAAAATATTTTGCCATTTGCGGCCGCCATTTTGAAGAGGGCAAATGCGATTTTTTTTTAAATCCAACAGATTTGACCATTTGAACCGGTTAAGCTCAGAAAAACCTTGTGCTATAAAGTCACTGCTTTGTTTTGTTTTGTTTTTTTGAATGTCCAGAGGACCAGACTTAGCTTTTTTAGATCATTCTCATTGTACAAACAATATTATTATAAATACCTTCCTGTCTATTGGTTATACTCAAAGAAAATGATTATTATTACAAACAATATTATTATAAATACCTTCCTGTCTATTGGTTATACTCAAAGAAAATGATTATTATTACAAACAATATTATTATAAATACCTTCCTGTCTATTGGTTATACTCAAAGAAAATTATTATTATTACAAACAATATTATTATAAATACCTTCCTAAGTCTATAGTACAATACAAACAACTTAAAACTTGCTTCTTGTCTGATGGTGTTTTATTTTAGAATTAGCGGTTTAGAATTAGCTTCCCCTAATTTTCATAAGACATTAGTGCTTTTGAAATTGTGGACCTAAATAAATTAATTAGCGCTTTAGAAATAGTGGAACTAATTTTTGGGTTAGCGCTGCCCAGCACTGGTCTAATGAGTCACTAAAATAACCCAGTTCACTTTATGGATCTGGTTCAGTCTAATGAGTCACTAAAGTAACCCGGTTCACTTTATGGATCTGGGTCAGTCTAATGAATCACTAAAGTAACCTGGTTCACTTTATGGATCTGGGTCAGTCTAATGAGTCACTAAAGTAACCCGGTTCACTTTATGGATCTGGGTCAGTCTAATGAGTCACTAAAGTAACCTGGTTCACTTTATGGATCTGGGTCAGTCTAATGAGTCACTAAAGTAACCCGGTTCACTTTATGGATCTGGGTCAGTCTAATGAGTCACTAAAGTAACCCGGTTCACTTTATGGATCTGGGTCAGTCTAATGAGTCACTAAAGTAACCCGGTTCACTTTATGGATCTGGGTCAGTCTAATGAATCACTAAAGTAACCCGGTTCACTTTATGGATCTGGGTCAGTCTAATGAGTCACTAAAGTAACCTGGTTCACTTTATGGATCTGGGTCAGTCTAATGAGTCACTAAAGTAACCTGGTTCACTTTATGGATCTGAGTCAGTCTAATGAATCACTAAAGTAACTCGGTTCACTTTATGGATCTGAGTCAGTCTAATGAATCACTAAAGTAACCTGGTTCACTTTATGGATCTGGGTCAGTCTAATGAATCACTAAAGTAACCCGGTTCACTTTATGGATCTGGGTCAGTCTAATGAATCACTAAAGTAACCCGGTTCACTTTATGGATCTGGGTCAGTCTAATGAATCACTAAAGTAACCCGGTTCACTTTATGGATCTGGGTCAGTCTAATGAGTCACTAAAGTAACCTGGTTCACTTTATGGATCTGGGTCAGTCTAATGAGTCACTAAAGTAACCTGGTTCACTTTATGGATCTGGGTCAGTCTAATGAGTCACTAAAGTAACCTGGTTCACTTTATGGATCTGGGTCAGTCTAATGAGTCACTAAAGTAACCCGGTTCACTTTATGGATCTGGGTCAGTCTAATGAGTCACTAAAGTAACCTGGTTCACTTTATGGATCTGGGTCAGTCTAATGAATCACTAAAGTACAGGTAGTCCCCGACTTACGAGCGAGTTCCGTCCCTAGGGGGCGCTCGTATGTCAAAAATTCGTAAGTAGGATCACATAGTAAAAAAAAAATATATATATATATATTTTTTTTTTTTATTTTTTTTTTTTTTTTTATAAATGAATACATGTACAGTACTGGACAGTCACCAAGCACTTAGCCTATCCTAACACAGTTTTTAAAGATGAAGGAATAAGTTGAATTGTCTCCCTTTCACATAAAGGGAGCAAGCTCCCTATGGAGCCTGCAGGGAGGAGGGAGACAATTCAACTGACTCCTTCATCTTTAAAAACTGTGTTAGGATAGGCTAAGTGCTTGGTGACTGTACAGTACTGTACATTTATCTATTTATTAAAAATATACAGTATATACAGTATTTTTATTTTTTTATTGTTTTTTATTTATAAATAGATAAATGTACAGTACTGTACAGTCACCAAGCACTTAGCCTATCCTAACACAGTTAAGGAGTCAGTTGAATTGTCTCCCTCCTCCCCAGCAGGCTCCATTCCCATAAAGGGAGCTAGCTCCCTTTATGTGAAAGGGAGACAATTCACCTCACTCCTTCATCTTTAAAAACTGTGTTAGGATAGGTTAAGTGCTTGGTGACTACAGTACTGTACATGTATTCATTTATAAAAAAAAAAAGTAAAAAAAAATATATATATATATTTTTTTTCACCATTGGCTAGCTCCCTTTATGGGAATGGAGCCTGCTGGGGAGGAGGGAGACAATTCAACTGACTCCTTAACTGTGTTAGGATAGGCTAAGTGCTTGGTGACTGTACAGTACTGTACAGTTATCTATTTATAAATAAAAAACAATAAAAAAATAAAAATACTGTATATACTGTATATTTTTAATAAATAGATAAATGTACAGTACTGTACAGTCACCAAGCACTTAGCCTATCCTAACACAGTTTTTAAAGATGAAGGAGTCAGTTGAATTGTCTCCCTCCTCCCTGCAGGCTCCATAGGGAGCTTGCTCCCTTTATGTGAAAGGGAGACAATTCAACTTATTCCTTCATCTTTAAAAACTGTGTTAGGATAGGCTAAGTGCTTGGTGACTGTCCAGTACTGTACATGTATTCATTTATAAAAAAAAAAAAAAAAAAAAAAAAAAAAATTTTTTTTTTTTTTTTTTTAATGAGATGCATGCTCGTAAGTCCGGGACCTCGTAAGTAAGAGCGCTCGTAAGTCGGGGACTACCTGTAACCTGGTTCACTTTATGGATCTGGGTCAGTCTAATGAATCACTAAAGTAACCCGGTTCACTTTATGGATCTGGGTCAGTCTAATGAGTCACTAAAGTAACCCGGTTCACTTTATGGATCTGAGTCAGTCTAATGAGTCATTAAAGTAACCCGGTTCACTTTATGGATCTGGTTCAGTCTAATGAATCATTAAAGTAACCTGGTTCACTTTATGGATCTGGTTCAGTCTAATGAGTCACTAAGTAACCTGGTTCACTTTATGGATCTGAATCAGTCTAATGAATCACTAAAGTAACCCGGTTCACTTTATGGATCTGGGTCAGTCTAATGAGTCCTCCTTGCTCATGTTAGCAGCTGGTTTCAGGCTGTCATCAGCCAACTGGTTGATCCACTGTGGGAGGGTGCTATTTATAAGACTGAGCTGAATACAGCTTCTCAGACTGAGGAAGTCTTTCGGACGAAAGACGAAACGTTTCTACAGTTTTTTTTTTGTTGCTTTGTTTTTTTTATTTTATTTATTTTTGAATGTCCAGAGGACCAGACTTAGCTTTTTTAGATATATATATATAGATATATATTTTTTGTGGAGCGTTGGTCCTAGAGGACATGTCACAGCTAATGCACCTTTTTGCTTCATCTTAATTATTTTGCATCGCTGAATAATCTTTTCTTTTTGTCCTCAGCAAGTGCAGCGCCTCAACCCAAGGACCTATCAACGCCCAGTGAGTACCGGTATACATTACACTTTAAACCATTGTTTATTTTATCAGGCCTTGCAAAATATATATATATATTTTTTCATGGAAAACCGATGCCGCTTCCAGATCAGAAATTGGAAGATGGGCATTCCCATTGCCTCAGGATGGTAAGTGTAAGTGTCGCTGAAAACGATTTATGCATTAAAAAGGGGAATTAATTTGTTTTTTAGTAGTTAGAATATTTTGGGTTTAATTTGTTTTGCTCATACTTTGAGAATGTGATATTTTGTACAAGATGCATTTATTCTGTAAGTGAAGGATTATTTTTGTTAGTACCGTTATCGCGAGATTTGTGTGAACGAAGAGAGTGACGAGATCACGGTACTAGACACGCCCCCCACACACACACACTCACCCGGAGACACGAGTCGCACACACATACACTCACCTGGAGACACGCGACGCGCAGCCAGCAGCTTAAACTGTTCCCTGACTTAAAAGGTATTTATAACTGTTGTAATACATCGTACATCCGTCAGTCATGATGTTCTAATATTTTACACGTTTATCTAGAATGCATAAGACGAGAAACGCTCGTTTAGGACTTCTTTGACTTCTTTAATGACGAGCGGCCACGAGGTACCGTATTTCTTTTGTTAAAGCATTACTCATTGCTCAGTGCTGTACCTAAAGCTTGTGTTTTATTTCTGTACTTTGTCTTATTTCTGTAGTTTTTCACGGCATTAATAAACGCGCCCGTATGAACAAAGAAGCCGTGCTCTGTCGTCATTGAGAACGCCACAGTGAAAAACTCTACCGCCACCTGCCGGCGAGAAAGAAAAGCCATGTGTGCAGCTGAAGATGATGCTGCGGTGGTACAAACTCAAGAGGGCGCCACCTTCTAAGCAACGCACACAAGCAGCCCAGCCCAGTGAATGCAACTGAAGTAAAGGTGGAAAAATTAACAGAAGGACAGTGTTTAAACAGAATAAATGTGGTTAAGTTCAAGGTTTAAGTTCAAAGCCACAATAAGTCTCTGTAACAACCTTGTCAAAGAATAACTAATTTCTACTGGACTTCAAAGTGATGTATTGTTGTTTAAGGAAATAATTTGTGTTTGTTTAAAATCAAATTAAGTGTGAATAAGGCGGAAATTAACAAGGGACATTGTTTAAATAGAATAAGTGGTTAAGCTAAAGGTTAAGTTCAACGCCAGAATAAGTCTATAACAACTTTGTCAAATAATAACTAATTTCTACTGGACTTCAAAGTGATTTAAGGAAACAATTGTGGTTTGCTTAAAATCAAACTTAAGTGTGAAATTTACAAAGTTCCTGAAGCTGAAGCACATCTGTACTAAGAGTGAAGCTCATTAGTTAAAGTATAAGGTAACAGTAATCACAAGGTAATACCGTATTTTCCGGTGTATAGGTCGCACCTTTTATTCCTGAAGCTGAAGCACATCTGCACTAAGAGTGAAGCTCATTAGTTAAGGTATAAGGTAACAGTAATCACAAGGTAATACCGTATTTTCCGGTGTATAGGTCGCACCTTTTTATGGTTTGAAAGAGTATTATAATTTGAACATAGCACATTGAGTGAAATCCATCCAGACTCACAAGATGACCGACAAGGATCATAAAGAGCTCCATGCTGTATCACATACTGAAGTAGAAGAAAATGTTAATGAGCAAATCCCAGACACACAGACTGTTCGTAGGAGTGAAAGGCTAAGAACATTAACAGAAGGAGGCAAAGAGCTTCAAGAGGAGAAACTCAGGAGCCTTCAAAACAGATACGCAGTCACCTTTGGAAAATGGAAATGCGAAGTAAAACTGATTAAAGCAACACTAAGTAGGAAAGCTTCTGACAGTGAATTAAAGGAGCTGATTAAAGACCTAAATGCCACCTGCACAAACGTAAAAACGATCTACGAACAAATACGACAAATACAACCTCCTGATGCAGACACAAGACGTAAAGTTGATGTATGTACTTCACTTTCTACATACATTGTCAAGAGAGCTGAAAACCAGCTACGGGGAGACCTCGTAGAAAGCGAAGAAGATCCGTGGCCAGATGTAGGGTCATGCCTAGGATCTGAAAGCATCACGTCAAGGTCAAGATCACAAAGGTCTAAAGGTAGTTCCTTCCAATCATGCTCACAACTAAGCAAGAAACTGGAAGCAGAAGCAGAGGCAGCTGCATCCAAGGAAGTGTTAGCAGTAATGGAGGAGCAAGAAAGAGTAACAGCTGAACTACAAAGGCTAGAACGTCAGAAGCTCGAAAGACAGCTCCAAGAAAAGCAAGCTGAGCTCCAGCAGAATTTAGAAGAAAAACAAGCCGAGCTCGAAAGACAACGAGTAATTGACCAGCAAAATCTTGAAAGACAACGAGTAATCGACCAGCAAAATCTTGAAAGACAACGAGTAATTGACCAACAAAATCTTGAAGAAAAACAATTAATGGAAGAGCAACGCAGAAAAATTGTGCGCTTGGAAGAAGTTAAAAAACTGAATGCAGCAAAAGCTAGAGCAAAAGTTTATGATGAAGGTGAAAGTATTTCTGAAGGTCAGAATTTACTAAGCAGTATTAAAATAGACAATGAAATTCAAGCAATCCCTATCATAACACACGTTCCCTTTCAAGCTCCAAGTTTGACCCAAGCCCACAATGCTACGAGCCTTAGATATACTCCACACATTCCTATGATCGTAAACCAATCTCAACCAAATCCTAGAGACCAACCTAAGGTCACCACATGCCAAACATTCAAAGCATCAAGCCCACCATGCATCCCACAAGTCACACAAGCTCCCCTTGGACCTATGTTACACATTCCTACAGTCTTAAACAAAACTCAACCAGATCCTGGTGAACAAGCTGAGGTCACCACAAGCCAAACACTTAAAGCATCAAGCCTACCATTCACCCCACAAGTCACACAAGCTCCCTTCGGGCCTGTGTTACACATACCTACAGTCTTAAACCAAGCTCAACCAGATCCTGGTGAACAATCTGAGGCCACCGCAAACCAAACACTCCAAGCGTCAAGCCCGCCATTCATCCCTCCAGCCACACAAGTCTCAACGGTTGCAATTCAACAACAGCTAAATTACGAGCTAGCTAGCATACTAGCAGAAGCAATAAATGCTAATCGCCTTCCAACTCCAGAACCTGCATTGTTTACTGGCGACCCTTTAAAGTTTAAAGACTGGCAGTTGTCATTTGAAATCCTGATAGAAAGAAAAAACATTCCAAAGAACGAGAAACTTTATTATCTCAAAAGATACCTCGGTGGACCAGCAAAGAGAGCAGTTGAAGACCTTCTCTTAGTAGGCACAGATGATGCATATGATTCAGCTTGGAAGGTGCTAGAAAAGCGTTTTGGAAGTCCATTCACCATAGGAAAATGTTTTAGAGACAAACTTAACAATTGGCCTAAAATAAACGCCAAAGATGGAAATGAGTTGAGAGAGTTTGCTGACTTCCTTAAGACTTGTGAAGCTGCAATGTCACACGTAACAGCATTGGAGGTTCTCAATGACTGTATGGAAATTCAGAAACTTTTGCTAAAACTTCCAGAGTGGCT
Source organism: Garcialebias charrua (assembly GCA_038048925.1). Lineage (NCBI taxonomy): Eukaryota > Metazoa > Chordata > Actinopteri > Cyprinodontiformes > Rivulidae > Garcialebias > Garcialebias charrua. The sequence goes on from JBBPBX010041024.1 coordinate 29,031, forward strand.
GACCACAAGATGGAGCCGGACAGCTATGGAAATAACAAGAAA
>JBBPBX010041025.1:0-27163 GCA_038048925.1 Garcialebias charrua
CCCAAACCCCAACCTCCCCCCTCCAGTCCCAATGCAGTGGTCAGTGAAGTTCTGTAGGTCAGTGAGGTTCTGTAGGTCAATGAGGTTCTGTAGGTCAGTGAGGTTCTGTAGGTCAGTGAGGTTCTGTAGGTCAGTGAGGTTCTGTAGGTCAGTGAGGTTCTGTAGGTCAGTGAGGTTCTGTAGGTCAGTGAGGTTCTGTAGGTCAGTGAGGTTCTGTAGGTCAGTGAGGTTCTGTAGGTCAATGAGGTTCTGTAGGTCAGTGAGGTTCTGTAGGTCAGTGAAGTTCTGTAGGTCAGTGAAGTTCTGTAGGTCAGTGAGGTTCTGTAGGTCAGTGAGGTTCTGTAGGTCAGTGAGGTTCTGTAGGTCAGTGAGGTTCTGTAGGTCAGTGAGGTTCTGTAGGTCAGTGAGGTTCTGTAGGTCAGTGAGGTTCTGTAGGTCAGTGAGGTTCTGTAGGTCAGTGAGGTTCTGTAGGTCAGTGAGGTTCTGTAGGTCAGTGAGGTTCTGTAGGTCAGTGAGGTTCTGTAGGTCAGTGAGGTTCTGTAGGTCAGTGAGGTTCTGTAGGTCAGTGAGGTTCTGTAGGTCAGTGAGGTTCTGTAGGTCAGTGAGGTTCTGTAGGTCAGTGAGGTTCTGTAGGTCAGTGAGGTTCTGTAGGTCAGTGAGGTTCTGTAGGTCAGTGAGGTTCTGTAGGTCAGTGAGTTCTGTAGGTCAATGAGGTTCTGTAGGTCAGAGAGGTTCTGTAGGGCTATGCCAGCAGTTTTGCTGCACATCCTGACAATCCCCATGAGTTTATTTCTGTTTTTACATGTCAAAGTCCAAACCAACAGATGAAGGTGAAAGTTAAAGAGACTCAATAAAAACAAAACATAAAAGTAGAATCAACATTAAACTACAGAGCTTCAGTTAAACTACATTGTCAGGTGGGCCTTCTTACAGAGTTCACATGTGGGTCAAAGGTCAGTTTGTCATCAAGAACAGTTCCCAGGTATTTATATTGATGCACCATAACAGCTTCACTGTTAATGACCACTGGAGCAGCAACTGAAGAGTCTTTTCTGAAATCAATGACCGTCTTCTAGAAACGTTTAACTTTAAAAAGAAGACTCACACCATTCAGTGAAGTCCCCGACCACAGGTCTGGGTCATCTCTGCTGAGGGACAGGATGACAGTGTCACCAGAGAGTGCAGACTATCTCTGGTGAGAAAAGTCTCCATGGATAAATGTGATCACAGAGCATGCATCAGGTTGTCACAGAGTGTTGAAAAGCAGAACGTATGTGGCGTTCAAGTTCACCTTCTTCTTCTTCTTTCGGCTTTTCCCTTTTCAGGGGTCGCCACAGCGAGTCATCCTCCTCCACCTTACTCTGTCCTCTGCATCCTCTGTCCTCACTCCAACTACCTTCATGTCCTCTCTAACTGCATCCATATATCTCCTCTTTGGCCTCCCTCTTTGTCTTTTTCCTGGCAGCTGCATTTCTAACATCCTTCTACCAATATACCCACTGTCCCTCCTCTGGACATGTCCAAACCATCTCAGTCTGGCCTCCCTAACTTTATCTCCCAGTTGTTCAACATGTGCTGTACCTCTGATTATCTCATTCCTGATCTTATCCATCCTTGTCACTCCTAAGGAGAACCTCAACATCTTCATTTCTGCCACTTCCAGTTCTTTCTCCTGTCTTTTTGTCAATGACACTGTCTCCAGACCATACAACATAGCTGGTCTCACCACTGTCTTGTAAACTTTTCCTTTGACCTTTGCTGACACCTTTTTGTCACAAATCACTCCTGAAACTTTTCTCCATCCACTCCATCCTGCCTGGACTCTCTTTTTCACCTCTTTACCACATTCCCCATTTTCCTGGACAGTGGACCCCAAGTACTTGAAGTCCTGCACCTTTGTGACCTCTGCTCCTTGTAGCCTCACTGTTCCACTGGCCTCCCTCTCATTCACACACATGTACTCTGTCTTACTACGACTGACTTTCATTCCTCTTCTTTCAAGTGAATACCTCCACCTCTCCAAGTTCTCTTCCACCTGTTCCTTGTTCTCACCACAGATCACAATGTCATCTGCAAACATCATAGTCCATGGGGATTCCTGCCTGACCTCATCTGTCAGTCGGTCCATCACCAGAGCAAACAAGAAGGGGCTCAGAGCCGATCCTTGATGCAATCCCACCTCCACCTTGAAGCTATCTGTCACTCCTACAGCACATCTCACCACTGTCCTGCTGTCTTCATACATGTCCTGTACCAGTCTAACATACTTTTCTGCCACTCCAGATTTCCTCATGCAATACCACACCTCTTCTCTTGGTACCCTGTCATATGCTTTTTCTAAATCCACAAACACACAATGGAGTTCTTTCTGACTCTCTGTACTTCTCTATCAACATCCTCAAAGCAAAGATGGCATCTGTGGTGCTCTTTTTTGGCATGAAACCATACTGCTGCTCACAAATAGTCACCTCTTGTCTAAAGGCTCCGGCAAAGCTGAGCGTCCTCCCTATACGCCACTCTATGCGCGCATTCTGTGCGCACGCGTTCACTGGCAGAGCTCTGTTTTCTTTCTCATGTTAAATGCTCGCGTTTTCGCTCCAAATCCTTGTTGTAATGTGAGCAGCTGCGCGCAGAGGGGACAAACTGAGGTCGCTGATTGGTCACTTGCTGACACGCCTACTGAAATGATTGACAGCTCGAGCAGGACAATCAGCTGGCTTCAGCTGTGGTTGCTCGGCTGCATCCGTTGCGGTCTTTCTAACTTTATATGTTAATAAAAACTAATAAAAAGTGGGGAAAAAAACAGGGAGCGCTTTTCCTGCAGCCCACAGCCCACCAGGAAATATTTAAAACCTCCCGCAGCCAGGTAGGACCTGAATTCATTCATTTCAGTCATGGAGTGAACGGAGGAAGAAGCGATTACTTGACTTTTGGCAAAAAAACAAAACAAAAGTCCTGATCAGCGATGAAGAAGGGGAATTTAATTCATTTGTGTAACATACAAAACATTCCGGCGCCGGGGAAGTTTATGGTCAGACATCGCGCAAGCGTGCGCGGTCGTAAAAAAAGAGCTTCGCGCGTTCGTGCCCTGAGGGGCTACGCGGGGCTACGCTTTTGCCTCTGCGTACATACGTCGTACAGAGGCGTATAGCCAGTACGCGCAGCTCTACTGGAGGCTTATGCCTTCCTTCCACAACTCTCTCCCAGATCTTCATCGTGTAGCTCATCAACTTAATTCCTCTGTAGTTGCTACAACTCTGTACATCACCCATCCATCCATCCATCCATCCATTTTCGTCCGCTTATCCGGGGTCGGGTCGCGGGGGTAGCAGCCTAAGTAGGGAGGCCCAGACTTCCCTCTCCCCAGCCACTTGGAGCAGCTCCTCTGGGGGAATCCCAAGGCGTTCCCAGGCCAGCCGAGAAACATAGTCCCTCCAGCGTGTCCTGGGTCTTCCTCTGGGTCTCCTCCCGGTGGGACATGCCCGGAACACCTCACCAGGGAGGCGTCCAGGAGGCATCCTAACCAGATGCCCGAGCCACCTCAACTGGCTCCTCTCGATGTGGAGAAGCAGCGGCTCTACTCCGAGTCCCTCCCGGATGACTGAGCTTCTCACCCTATCTCTAAGGGAGAGTCCAGACACCCTGCGGAGAAAACTCATTTCAGCCGCTTGTATCCGAGATCTCGTTCTTTCGGTCACAACCCAAAGCTCATGACCATAGATGAGGGTGGGAACGTAGATCGATCGGTAAATTGAGAGCTTTGCCTTTTGACTCAGCTCTCTCTTCACCACGACAGACCGGTACAGCGCCCGCTTCACTGCGGATGCTGCACCTATCCGCCTATCGATCTCATGCTCCAGTTTTCCCTCATTCGTGAACAAGACCCCGAGATACTTAAACTCCTCCACTTGGGGCAGGACCTCCTCCCCGACCCGGAGAGGGCATGCTACCCTTTTCCGGCTCAAGACCATGGCCTCGGATTTGGAGGAACTGATCCTCATCCCGGCCGCATCACACTCGGCTGCAAACCGCTCCAGCGAAAGCTGTAGATCACGATCTGATGAAGCCAATAGGACCACATCATCTGCAAAAAACAGAGAAGCGATTCTAAGGCCACCAAAACGGATCCTCTCAACACCTTGGCTGCGCCTAGAAATTCTGTCCATAAAAGTTATGAACAGAATCGGTGACAAAGGGCAACCTTGGCGGAGTCCAACTCTCACTGGAAACGAGCCTGACTTACTGCCGGCAATGCGGACCAAGCTCTGACACCGGTCGTACAGGGACCTAACAGCCCATGTCAATGGGCCTGGTACATCACCCTTGTTCTTAAAAATGGGAACCAGCACACATCTTCTCCATTCTTCAGGCATTTTCTCACCCTCAAATATTCCATTAAATATTTGAGTCAAAAACCTCACTGCCATCTCTCCAAGACATTTCCAAACCTCCACTGGTATGTCATCAGGTCCTACTGCCTTCCCCTTCTTCATTCTTTTCAGAGCTTTCCGGACTTCACCCTCACTAATCTTTCCCACTTCCTGGTCCACAGTTTCTATGACCTCCACTCTTCTTTCTCTTTCATTCTCTTCATTCATTAGCTCCTCAAAGTAATCCTTCCATCTTCCCATCACACTCTCCTCACTTGTTAGAACATTCCCATTCCCATCTTTAATAAGCCTAACCTGTTGCACATCCTTTCCAGCCTGATCCCTCTGTCTTGCCAATCGGTACAAGTCCTTCTCGCCCTCTTTAGTGTCCAGTCTCCCATACAACTCATTGTACGCCCTCTGCTTTGCCTTAGCTACTTCCCTCTTTGCTCTATGTCCCATCTCCTTATATTCCTGTCTCCTCTCTTCAGTCCTCTCACTGTCATATTTCTTCTTGGCTAATCTCTTTCTTTGAATGGTGTCCTGCACTTCACTATTCCACCACCAGGTTTCCTTATCATCCATTCTCTGTCCAGATGACACACCAAGTACCTTCCTACCTGTCTCTCTAATTACTGTTGCTGTAGTAGCCCAGTCACTTGGAAGCTCTTTCTTACCACCCAGAGCCTTTAACAGCTCCTCTCTGAATTTCTCACAACATTCTTCCTTCTTTAGCTTCCACCATTTGGTCTTCTTCTCTGATTTTACTCTTTTTCTCTTCTTCGCAACAACAGTCATTCTACACACAACCATCCGATGCTGTCTGGCCACGCTCTCCCCTGCCACAACCTTACAGTCTCCAATCTCCCTCAGGTTTCCTCTTCTACACAGAATGTAGTCGACCTGTGTACTCCTTCCTCCACTCTTATAGGTCACTCTATGTTCCTCCCTCTTTTGGAAATAGGTATTGACTATAGCCATTTCCATTCTCTTGGCAAAATCCACCACCATCTGTCCTTCCTGGTTTCTTTCCTTGACACCAAACCTACCCATCACTTCCTCATCCCCTCTGTTTCCTTCACCAACATGTCCATTCAGGTCTGCTCCAATCACCACTCTTTCCTCCCTGGGAATACTCTCTATCACTTCATCCAAATCTTTCCAAAATTTATCTTTCTCCTCCCCATCACATCCAACCTGTGGAGCATAACCACTGACGATGTTTAGCATCAGACCTTCTACTTCTACCTTTAGACACATCACCCTATCTGACACTCTCTTCACCTCTACTACATTATTTGCCAACTCCTCCTTCAGGACCACCCTACTCCATTTCTCTTTCTATCCACACCATGGTAAAACAGTTTGAACCCTGCTCCAATGCTGCGAGCCTTGCTGCCCTTCCACTTGGTCTCTTGGACACATAAAACATCTACCTTTCTTCTCTGCATCATGTCAGCCAGCTCTCTACCTTTGTCTGTCATTGTCCCCACATTTAGAGTTGCAACCCTCAGTCCTACATTCTTCACTTTCCTCTTCTCCCTCTGTCTCCTGACACGTTTCACTCCTCGGGGTCTTCGACTAACAGTAGTACAATTTCCACCTGCACCCTGTTTGTCAACAGCACCGGTGGCGGACGTTGTTAACCCGGGCCTCGACCGATCCGGTATGGTTTCACTTTGATGAACTCGCATTATGGTTTTGGCAAGTGTTTTACATCGGATGGCGTTCAAGTTCACCAAGGTTAATAAAAAGAGACTCAGAACTGAGGAACATGAGAGAGGTAGTCCTCAACAACACGTGTGTTTGCTGCCCAACATGCTGACAAACCCTTCTGTTACGGTGCCCTCAGAACGTTGATCCACCACGCAGTACGTTAGTGCAGGGTGTGCGCTGTCTCTACGATCACTTAAACCCAGTTCAGATAACAGAACTTCATCCCATAAACCAGAACACGTGGATGATGTCATGCAACAAATAAAATCCTCCTCTTGTGACAAAGTGCACTTCTTTTGAACTTTGTCACAATATTTTTAATTGTTTATGTAAAGCACTTTGAGTTGTGCTGTTGCTGGAATGTGTACCTCCTTGCCTAAGATTTGCTGTGGTAGTGGCTGAGAGTCATAACCAACAAAAGGAAGACGTCGGCAGCTAATCTGGACCTGGTCAGGCTGCCTGCCTTACATGATGGCTTGGTTCATGTCTCGAGAACCCAGACTTTTGGCTGAATGGATTAGATCTCGGGGATTTTCTCAGGCACGTTCCATTGATATGGTCATTTGATTTGGACATTTTGGAAGCGAGTGGACCGACACAGACTGAAGGTAGATGTCATTAAAGTTCTGCCTGTTCCCAAAACAATCGTGTTTATCTGACATTCAGCTCCCTGACTGGCCTTGACAGGCCGTCTTATCTCAACACGCCTGAGAAGTTTTGTAAACTTGATGCTCTCACCCTCCCAAACCTGCTACTCAGGAATTCAACAGACTTTTCAGAGGAGCACAGCTGAATAAACATTCTGTCATCATTTCAGGACTCTGGATTCGCCTCTGGCTCCGTCCTCGGCAGACCCCCCACCCCCCACCCCAGAATGTGCACAGATCTCTCCAGAAGGAACTACTGTATATGAACTGCGTGGTTTTTGTCTGAACTCTGCAGTGCCTCTGCGAGCTGGCTGCTCACCGCCTTTGAGTACTCCCCCCGCCCCCTCTCTGCGTAATGTCAGCATCATTATGTGCTTGTGTGCAAGATATTTTTTCATTACCACATTTTTGACCTTCAAACAGAGGTCAAAAATGTGTTAGGATTTTTTTTGTCTCCAAACCCTATGTGTCATTTTTCACCACTTTTATTGTCTTTCCAACAGATCTCACTTGTAGCTGAGTCTTTGAGGCTCAATGTGACTTATCTGTTTAAATAAAGGTTGAATGAAAAAACAACCTGAAGGTGACAGCTTGTTCAATAAAAAAATAAAAAAAGATAAGTCTGGTCCTCTGGACATTAAAAAAACAAAACAAAAACAAAAAATTGTAGAAACATTTTGTCTTTCGTCCAAAAGACTTCCTCGGCTGTGTTCAGCTCTTATAAATAGACAAAGGTCCAATAGGTCTTTAACTGTCCAGAGGACCAGACTTGAGTCTTTTAGATTTTTCTACCTGGATTATTGAGCATGCATCTGGATATCTTGTTCACTTGTTTGGGATTATGCTGAATGCTGTTTTCAAGGTTTGGCCAAAACACCTACAAGTATATAATTTATCAGCATGAAAATAGTTTTAGTCTGAAAGCGGACTGGAAGGTGGTGGGTGATGGAAGGTGGTGGCGGGGCCGGGTAATGGAAGGTGGTGGGTGATGGAAGGTGCTGGATGATATGCAGTTCTTCAGTAGTTGGTGAAGTTTCAATGTGAAGGTGCTCAGCAGGTGTGGGAGGACGACGGCCTGACAGATAACGTTGAAAGAGGTAGTGCTGAAGCTGCAGGTCCACAATCTGCTCTGTCAGCTGGTACAAGTTGTTCATTACAAGATGGAATCCACTGAACCAGAACCACCAAGGTTCTGAGGCCTCAGAGTGGCTCAGTACCAGTCCTCTTTGTGCTGGTTCATAGTCAAACAAGTATATCCACCAAAAATATATTTATTAACCAGTTATCATCAAAGAATCACATTCTGCTGTTTAAATCATCCATGGTGGAGACAGGTGCTGAGGGAGGAGCTATGGTGCTAGTTGAGGACATCTGGAGGGACATATGTTACACAGGACATGTATGAGGACAACAGGACATGTATGAGGACAACAGGACATGTATGAGGGCAGCAGGACATGTATGAGGACAACGAGACATGTAGGAGGGCAACAGGACATGTATGAGGACAGCAGGACATGTATGAGGACAGCAGGACATGTAGGAGGACAGCAGGACATGTATGAGGACAGCAGGACATGTATGAGGACAGCAGGACATGTAGGAGGACAGCAGGACATGTATGAGGACAGCAGGACATGTATGAGGACAGCAGGACATGTAGGAGGACAGCAGGACATGTATGAGGACAGCAGGACATGTATGAGGACAGCAGGACATGTAGGAGGACAGCAGGACATGTATGAGGACAGCAGGACATGTATGAGGACAGCAGGACATGTAGGAGGACAGCAGGACATGTATGAGGACAGCAGGACATGTATGAGGACAGCAGGACATGTAGGAGGACAGCAGGACATGTATGAGGACAGCAGGACATGTATGAGGACAACAGGACATGTAGGAGGACAGCAGGACATGTATGAGGACAACAGGACATGTAGGAGGACAACAGGACATGTAGGAGGACAGCAGGACATGTATGAGGACAACAGGACATGTATGAGGACAACAGGACATGTATGAGGACAACAGGACATGTATGAGGACAACAGGACATGTATGAGGACAACAGGACATGTATGAGGACAACAGGACATGTATGAGGACAGCAGGACATGTAGGAGGACAGCAGGACATGTAGGAGGACAACAGGACATGTAGAAGGACAGCAGGACATGTAGGAGGACAGCAGGACATGTAGGAGGACAACAGGACATGTAGGAGGACAACGGGACATGTATGAGGACAACGGGACATGTATGAGGACAGCAGGACATGTATGAGGACAGCAGGACATGTATGAGGACAGCAGGACATGTATGAGGACAACAGGACATTTATGAGGACAGCAGGACATATATGAGGACAACAGGACATATATGAGGACAGCAGGACATGTAGGAGGACAGCAGGACATTAAGGAGGACAGCAGGACATGAAGGAGGACAGGAAGACATGTATGAGGACAACAGGACATGTAGGAGGACAACAGGACATGTAGGAGGACAACAGGACATGTATGAGGACAACAGGACATGTATGAGGACAGCAGGACATGTAGGAGGACAGCAGGACATGTAGGAGGACAGCAGGACATGTAGGAGGACAACAGGACATTTATGAGGACAGCAGGACATGTAGGAGGACAGCAGGACATGTAGGAGGACAGCAGGACATGTATGAGGACAACAGGACATTTATGAGGACAGCAGGACATGTATGAGGACAGTAGGACATTTAGGAGGACAGCAGGACATGTAGGAGGACAGCAGGACATGTAGGAGGACAACAGGACATGTATGAGGACAGCAGGACATGTATGAGGACAGCAGGACATGTATGAGGACAACAGGACATGTATGAGGACAACAGGACATGTATGAGGACAACAGGACATTTATGAGGACTACAGGACATGTAGGAGGACAACAGGACAAGTATGAGGACAACAGGACATGTATGAGGACAACAGAACATGTATGAGGACCACAGGACATGTATGAGGACAGCAGGACTTGTAGGAGGACAGCAGGACATGTATGAGGACAGCAGGACAGGTATGAGGACAACAGGACATGTAGGAGGACAACAGGACATGTAGGAGGACAACAGGACATGTATGAGGACAGCAGGACATGTTGGAGGACAACAGGACATATATGAGGACAACAGGACATGTATGAGGACAACAGGACATGTATGAGGACAGCAGGACATGTATGAGGACAACATGACATGTAGGAGGACAACAGGACATGTATGAGGACAGCAGGACATGTAAGAGGACAACAGGACATGTATGAGGACAGTAGGACATCTATGAGGACAGCAGGACATGTATGAGGACAACAGGACATGTATGAGGACAACAGGACATGTATGAGAACAACATGACATGTAGGAGGACAACAGGACATGTATGAGGACAGTAGGACATGTATGAGAACAACATGACATGTAGGAGGACAACAGGACATGTATGAGGACAGCAGGACATGTAGGAGGACAGCATGACATGTAGGAAGACAACAGGACATGTAGGAGGACAGCAGGACATGTAGGAGGACAGCAGGACATTTAGGAGGACAGCAGGACATGTAGGAAGACAACAGGACATATATGAGGACAACAGGACATTTATGAGGACAGCAGGACATGTATGAGGACAGCAGGACATGTAGGAGGACAGCAGGACATGTAGGAGGACAGCAGGACATGTATGAGGACAACAGGACATGTATGAGGACAACAGGACATGTATGAGGACAGCAGGACATGTATGAGGACAACAGGACATGTATGAGGACAACAGGACATGTATGAGGACAACAGGACATGTATGAGGACAACAGGACATGTATGAGGACAACAGGACATGTATGAGGACAACAGGACATGTATGAGGACAACAGGACATGTATGAGGACAACAGGACATGTATGAGGACAACAGGACATGTATGAGGACAGCAGGACATGTAGGAGGACAGCAGGACATGTATGAGGACAGCAGGACATGTATGAGGACAACAGGACATGTAGGAGGACAACAGGACATGTATGAGGACAACAGGACATGTTGGAGGACAACAGGACATGTATGAGGACAACAGGACATGTATGAGGACAACAGGACATGTATGAGGACAGCAGGACATGTATGAGGACAACAGGACATGTAGGAGGACAACAGGACATGTATGAGGACAGCAGGACATGTAGGAGGACAACAGGACATGTATGAGGACAGCAGGACATGTATGAGGACAGCAGGACATGTATGAGGACAACAGGACATGTATGAGGACAACAGGACATGTATGAGGACAGTAGGACATGTATGAGAACAACATGACATGTAGGAGGACAACAGGACATGTATGAGGACAGCAGGACATGTAGGAAGACAACAGGACATGTATGAGGACAACAGGACATGTATGAGGACAACAGGACATTTATGAGGACAATAGGACATGTTTGAGGACAACAGGACATGTATGAGGACAACAGGACATGTATGAGGACAGCAGGACATGTATGAGAACAACATGACATGTAGGAGGACAACAGGAGATGTATGAGGACAGCAGGACATGTAGGAGGACAGCAGGACATGTATGAGGACAGCAGGACATGTATGAGGACAACAGGACATGTATGAGAACAACATGACATGTAGGAGGACAACAGGAGATGTATGAGGACAGCAGGACATGTAGGAGGACAGCAGGACATGTAGGAGGACAACAGGACATGTATGAGGACAACAGGACATGTATGAGGACAGCAGGACATGTATGAGGACAGCAGGACATGTATGAGGACAACAGGACATGTATGAGGACAACAGGACATGTATGAGGACAGCAGGACATGTATGAGGACAACAGGACATGTATGAGGACAACAGGACATGTATGAGGACAGCAGGACATGTATGAGGACAACAGGACATGTATGAGGACAACAGGACATGTATGAGGACAGCAGGACATGTATGAGGACAACAGGACATGTATGAGGACAGCAGGACATGTATGAGGACAGCAGGACATGTATGAGGACAACAGGACATGTATGAGGACAACAGGACATGTATGAGGACAGTAGGACATGTATGAGAACAACAGGACATGTAGGAGGACAACAGGACATGTATGAGGACAGCAGGACATGTAGGAAGACAACAGGACATGTATGAGGACAACAGGACATGTATGAGGACAACAGGACATTTATGAGGACAATAGGACATGTTTGAGGACAACAGGACATGTATGAGGACAACAGGACATGTATGAGGACAGCAGGACATGTATGAGAACAACATGACATGTAGGAGGACAACAGGAGATGTATGAGGACAGCAGGACATGTAGGAGGACAGCAGGACATGTATGAGGACAGCAGGACATGTATGAGGACAACAGGACATGTATGAGAACAACATGACATGTAGGAGGACAACAGGAGATGTATGAGGACAGCAGGACATGTAGGAGGACAGCAGGACATGTAGGAGGACAACAGGACATGTATGAGGACATCAGGACATGTATGAGGACAGCAGGACATGTATGAGGACAGCAGGACATGTATGAGGACAACAGGACATGTATGAGGACAACAGGACATGTAGGAGGACAGCAGGACATGTAGGAGGACAGCAAGACATGTATGAGGACAACATGACATGTATGAGGACCACAGGACATGTAGGAGGACAACAGGACATGTATGAGGACAACAGGACATGTATGAGGACAAGAGGACATGTAGGAGGACTGCAGGACATTTCGGAGGACAGCAGGACATGTAGGAGGACAGCAGGACATTTAGGAGGACAGCAGGACATGTAGGAGGACAGCAGGACATGTAGGAAGACAACAGGACATGTATGAGGACAACAGGACATTTAGGAGGACAGTAGGACATGTAGGAGGACAACAGGACACGTAGGAGGACAGCAGGACATTTAGGAGGACAGCAGGACATGTAGGAGGACAGCAGGACATGTAGGAAGACAACAGGACATGTATGAGGACAACAGGACATTTAGGAGGGCAGAGGGACATGTAGGAGGACAACAGGACATGTAGGAGGACAGCAGGACATGTTGGAGGACAACAGGACATGTATGAGGACAACAGGACATGTAGGAGGACAACAGGACATGTATGAGGACAGCAGGACATGTATGAGGACAACATGACATGTAGGAGGACAACATGACATGTATGAGGACAGCAGGACATGTAGGAAGACAACAGGACATGTATGAGTACAGCAGGACATGTATGAGGACAGCAGGACATGTATGAGGACAACAGGATATTTATGAGGACAGCAGGACATGTAGGAGGACATCAGGACATGTAGGAGGACAGCAGGACATGTAGGAGGACAGCAGGACATGTAGGAGGACAGCAGGACATGTAGGAGGACAGCAGGACATGTAGGAGGACAACAGGACATGTATGAGGACAACAGGACATTTATGAGGACAGCAGGACATGTAGGAGGACAGCAGGACATGGAGGAGGACAGCAGGACATGTAGGAGGACAGCAGGACATGTAGGAGGACAACAGAACATGTATGAGGACAGCAGGACATGAATGAGGACTACAGGACATGTAGGAGGACAGCAGGACATGTATGAGGACAGCAGGACATGAATGAGGACAACAGGACATGTAGGAGGACAACAGAACATGTATGAGGACAGCAGGACATGAATGAGGACAACAGGACATGTAGGAGGACAACAGGACATGTATGAGGACAGCAGGACATGTATGAGGACAGCAGGACATGTATGAGGACAACAGGACATGTAGGAGGACAACAGGACATGTATGAGGACAGCAGGACATGTATGAGGACAACAGGACATGTAGGAGGACAACAGGACATGTATGAGGACAGCAGGACATGTATGAGGACAACAGGACATGTATGAGGACAACAGGACATGTATGAGGACAACAGGACATGTATGAGGACAGCAGGACATGTATGAGGACAACAGGACATGTAGGAGGACAACAGGACATGTATGAGGACAGCAGGACATGTATGAGGACAACAGGACATGTATGAGGACAGCAGGACATGTATGAGGACAGCAGGACATGTATGAGGACAACAGGACATGTATGAGGACAACAGGACATGTATGAGGACAGCAGGACATGTATGAGGACAGCAGGACATGTATGAGGACAGCAGGACATGTATGAGGACAACAGGACATGTATGAGGACAACAGGACATGTATGAGGACAGCAGGACATGTATGAGGACAACAGGACATGTATGAGGACAACAGGACATGTATGAGGACAACAGGACATGTATGAGGACAGCAGGACATGTATGAGGACAACAGGACATGTATGAGGACAACAGGACATGTATGAGGACAACAGGACATGTATGAGGACAACAGGACATGTATGAGGACAACAGGACATGTATGAGGACAACAGGACATGTATGAGGACAGCAGGACATGTATGAGGACAACAGGACATGTATGAGGACAACAGGACATGTATGAGGACAACAGGACATGTATGAGGACAGCAGGACATGTATGAGGACAGCAGGACATGTATGAGGACAGCAGGACATGTATGAGGACAGCAGGACATGTATGAGGACAGCAGGACATGTATGAGGACAACAGGACATGTATGAGGACAGCAGGACATGTATGAGGACAACAGGACATGTATGAGGACAGCAGGACATGTATGAGGACAGCAGGACATGTATGAGGACAACAGGACATGTATGAGGACAACAGGACATGTATGAGGACAACAGGACATGTATGAGGACAGCAGGACATGTATGAGGACAACAGGACATGTATGAGGACAGCAGGACATGTATGAGGACAGCAGGACATGTATGAGGACAGCAGGACATGTATGAGGACAGCAGGACATGTATGAGGACAGCAGGACATGTATGAGGACAGCAGGACATGTATGAGGACAGCAGGACATGTATGAGGACAACAGGACATGTATGAGGACAGCAGGACATGTATGAGGACAGCAGGACATGTATGAGGACAACAGGACATGTATGAGGACAACAGGACATGTATGAGGACAGCAGGACATGTATGAGGACAGCAGGACATGTATGAGGACAGCAGGACATGTATGAGGACAGCAGGACATGTATGAGGACAACAGGACATGTATGAGGACAGCAGGACATGTAGGAGGACAGCAGGACATGTAGGAGGACAACAGGACATGTATGAGGACAACAGGACATGTATGAGGACGACAGAACATGTATGAGGACAGCGGGACATGTATGAGGACAACAGGACATGTAGGAGGACAACAGGACATGTATGAGGACAGCAGGACATGTAGGAGGACAACAGGACATGTATGAGGACAACAGGACATGTAGGAGGACAGCAGGACATGTATGAGGACAGTAGGACATGTATGAGGACAGCAGGACATGTATGAGGACAACAGGACATTTATGAGGACAGCAGGACATATATGAGGACAACAGGACATGTATGAGGACAACAGGACATGTAGGAGGACAGCAGGACATGTAGGAGGACAGCAAGACATGTATGAGGACAACAGGACATGTATGAGGACAACAGGACATGTAGGAGGACAACAGGACATGTATGAGGACAACAGGACATGTATGAGGACAACAGGACATTT
The DNA here is from genome assembly GCA_038048925.1 of Garcialebias charrua. Taxonomy (NCBI): domain Eukaryota; kingdom Metazoa; phylum Chordata; class Actinopteri; order Cyprinodontiformes; family Rivulidae; genus Garcialebias; species Garcialebias charrua. The sequence continues at coordinate 15,455 of JBBPBX010041025.1, forward strand.
ATGAGGACAGCAGGACATGTAGGAGGACAGCAGGACATGTAGGAGGACAGCAGGACATGTATGAAGACAGTAGGACATGTAGGAGGACAACAGGACATGTAGGAGGACAACAGGACATGTATGAGGACAACAGGACATTTATGAAGACAGCAGGACATGTAGGAGGACAACAGGACATGTAGGAGGACAGCAGGACATGTAGGAGGACAGCAGGACATGTAGGAGGACAACAGGACATGTATGAGGACAGCAGGACATGTATGAGGACAGCAGGACATGTATTAGGACAACAGGACATGTATGAGGACAACAGGACATGTATGAGAACAACAGGACATGTATGAGGACAACAGGACATGTAGGAGGACAGCAGGACATGTATGAGGACAACAGGACATGTAGGAGGACAACAGGACATGTATGAGGACAGCAGGACATGTATGAGGACAACAGGACATGTAGGAGGACAACAGGACATGTATGAGGACAGCAGGACATGTATGAGGACAGCAGGACATGTATGAGGACAACAGGACATGTAGGAGGACAACAGGACATGTAGGAGGACAGCAGGACATGTATGAGGACAACAGGACATGTAGGAGGACAACAGGACATGTATGAGGACAGCAGGACATGTAGGAGGACAACAGGACATGTATGAGGACAACAGGACATGTATGAGGACAACAGGACATGTATGAGGACAGCAGGACATGTATGAGGACAACAGGACATGTATGAGGACAACAGGACATGTATGAGGACAGCAGGACATGTAGGAGGACAACAGGACATGTATGAGGACAGCAGGACATGTATGAGGACAGCAGGACATGTATGAGGACAACAGGACATGTAGGAGGACAACAGAATATGTATGAGGACAGCAGGACATGTATGAGGACAGCAGGACATGTATGAGGACAGCAGGACATGTATGAGGACAACAGGACATGTAGGAGGACAACAGGACATGTATGAGGACAGCAGGACATGTATGAGGACAACAGGACATGTATGAGGACAACAGGACATGTATGAGGACAACAGGACATGTATGAGGACAGCAGGACATGTATGAGGACAACAGGACATGTATGAGGACAACAGGACATGTATGAGGACAACAGGACATGTATGAGGACAACAGGACATGTATGAGGACAACAGGACATGTATGAGGACAACAGGACATGTATGAGGACAGCAGGACATGTATGAGGACAACAGGACATGTATGAGGACAACAGGACATGTATGAGGACAACAGGACATGTATGAGGACAGCAGGACATGTATGAGGACAGCAGGACATGTATGAGGACAGCAGGACATGTATGAGGACAGCAGGACATGTATGAGGACAGCAGGACATGTATGAGGACAGCAGGACATGTATGAGGACAGCAGGACATGTATGAGGACAACAGGACATGTATGAGGACAGCAGGACATGTATGAGGACAGCAGGACATGTATGAGGACAACAGGACATGTATGAGGACAACAGGACATGTATGAGGACAACAGGACATGTATGAGGACAACAGGACATGTATGAGGACAACAGGACATGTATGAGGACAGCAGGACATGTATGAGGACAGCAGGACATGTATGAGGACAGCAGGACATGTATGAGGACAGCAGGACATGTATGAGGACAGCAGGACATGTATGAGGACAGCAGGACATGTATGAGGACAGCAGGACATGTATGAGGACAGCAGGACATGTATGAGGACAGCAGGACATGTATGAGGACAGCAGGACATGTATGAGGACAGCAGGACATGTATGAGGACAGCAGGACATGTATGAGGACAGCAGGACATGTATGAGGACAGCAGGACATGTATGAGGACAGCAGGACATGTATGAGGACAGCAGGACATGTATGAGGACAACAGGACATGTATGAGGACAGCAGGACATGTATGAGGACAGCAGGACATGTAGGAGGACAACAGGACATGTATGAGGACAACAGGACATGTATGAGGACGACAGAACATGTATGAGGACAGCGGGACATGTATGAGGACAACAGGACATGTAGGAGGACAACAGGACATGTATGAGGACAGCAGGACATGTAGGAGGACAACAGGACATGTATGAGGACAACAGGACATGTAGGAGGACAGCAGGACATGTATGAGGACAGTAGGACATGTATGAGGACAGCAGGACATGTATGAGGACAACAGGACATTTATGAGGACAGCAGGACATATATGAGGACAACAGGACATGTATGAGGACAACAGGACATGTAGGAGGACAGCAGGACATGTAGGAGGACAGCAAGACATGTATGAGGACAACAGGACATGTATGAGGACAACAGGACATGTAGGAGGACAACAGGACATGTATGAGGACAACAGGACATGTATGAGGACAACAGGACATTTATGAGGACAGCAGGACATGTAGGAGGACAGCAGGACATGTAGGAGGACAGCAGGACATGTATGAAGACAGTAGGACATGTAGGAGGACAACAGGACATGTAGGAGGACAACAGGACATGTATGAGGACAACAGGACATTTATGAAGACAGCAGGACATGTAGGAGGACAACAGGACATGTAGGAGGACAGCAGGACATGTAGGAGGACAGCAGGACATGTAGGAGGACAACAGGACATGTATGAGGACAGCAGGACATGTATGAGGACAGCAGGACATGTATTAGGACAACAGGACATGTATGAGGACAACAGGACATGTATGAGAACAACAGGACATTTATGAGGACTACAGGACATGTAGGAGGACAGCAGGACATGTATGAGGACAGTAGGACATGTAGGAGGACAACAGGACATGTATGAGGACAGCAGGACATGTATGAGGACAACAGGACATGTAGGAGGACAACAGGACATGTATGAGGACAGTAGGACATGTTGGAGGACAACAGGACATGTATGAGGACAACAGGACATGTATGAGGACAACAGGACATGTATGAGGACAGCAGGACATGTATGAGGACAACAGGACATGTAGGAGGACAACAGGACATGTATGAGGACAGCAGGACATGTATGAGGACAACAGGACATGTATGAGGACAGCAGGACATGTATGAGGACAGCAGGACATGTATGAGGACAACAGGACATGTATGAGGACAACAGGACATGTATGAGGACAGCAGGACATGTATGAGGACAGCAGGACATGTATGAGGACAACAGGACATGTATGAGGACAACAGGACATGTATGAGGACAGCAGGACATGTATGAGGACAACAGGACATGTATGAGGACAACAGGACATGTATGAGGACAACAGGACATGTATGAGGACAGCAGGACATGTATGAGGACAACAGGACATGTATGAGGACAGCAGGACATGTATGAGGACAGCAGGACATGTATGAGGACAACAGGACATGTATGAGGACAACAGGACATGTATGAGGACAACAGGACATGTATGAGGACAGCAGGACATGTATGAGGACAACAGGACATGTATGAGGACAACAGGACATGTATGAGGACAACAGGACATGTATGAGGACAACAGGACATGTATGAGGACAGCAGGACATGTATGAGGACAGCAGGACATGTATGAGGACAGCAGGACATGTATGAGGACAGCAGGACATGTATGAGGACAGCAGGACATGTATGAGGACAGCAGGACATGTATGAGGACAGCAGGACATGTATGAGGACAGCAGGACATGTATGAGGACAACAGGACATGTATGAGGACAGCAGGACATGTATGAGGACAGCAGGACATGTATGAGGACAGCAGGACATGTATGAGGACAACAGGACATGTATGAGGACAACAGGACATGTATGAGGACAACAGGACATGTATGAGGACAACAGGACATGTATGAGGACAACAGGACATGTATGAAGACAGCAGGACATGTATGAAGACAGCAGGACATGTATGAGGACAGCAGGACATGTATGAGGACAGCAGGACATGTATGAGGACAACAGGACATGTATGAGGACAACAGGACATGTATGAAGACAGCAGGACATGTATGAAGACAGCAGGGCATGTATGAGGACAGCAGGACATGTATGAAGACAGCAGGACAGTGGTGAGATGTGCTATATAAGAGTGACAGATAGCTTCAAGGTGGAGGTGGGAGTGCATCAAGGATCTGTTCTGAGCCCCTTCTTGTTTGCTTTGGTGATGGACCGCCTAACAGATGAGGTCAGGCATCCACTGTTTCCTTCATGCTTGTTCAACATGAGAGTTCTGTGATGAGTTACACTCAAAGCAGTCTACTCCTCAGATAAATAATGTTAAATGATTATTTTTATGTATGAGTGTTTCTGTTCAGTGCCCTGAAATGATTCTGTTGTGACTTGGTGCTTTATAAATAAACTGAACTGAACTTTCTGCGACTCAGTTCCCATCGATTGTTGTAAAGAGTCGTTCAGTAGATCTGGATTGCTGGTGAGAGTCACATCTCCAGTCCTTCCAGTATCCTGCTGAGGTATGTCCCTCCTGCACAGCACAGCTGTAGAAACATGTCTTTGTCTCAACACTGTCTCCTCCATAAGTGTCCTCATGCTCAATAATTCAGATAAACAAAAAAAATTCAACAAAGTTAAGTCAGGTCCTCTGGACGTTGTTTTGTTGTTGTTGTTGTTGTTGTTGTTGTTGTTGAAACGTTTCGTCTTTCATCCAAAAGACTTCATCAGTCTGAGGAGCCACAACAAACTCAGTCTTATAAATAGTGGATGTTCTGGTCCTGATGAGGCCAGGAGTAAATGTCAGGATGCACATCATATGAAGACCAGATGATACAGTTAGACCAACACTTTAATCATCAATCACCTGAACACATAACTGGGAGTCCCAGTTAAAACAAATAAGAAGGAGAAGCCCTGAACCAGTCAGCAGTTGACCGTCGGATTTCAGGACACGCCTCTCATCCTATGATCCGGGGACTAACCCTACAACCAAAAACCATTAACATAAACCGGTAACTCCCAGTCCCAACAACAAACAGCTCAACAAGTCAATGACAAGGTGCAACCACTAGCATCTTCAACCGGATCGAACTCCAACCACCATCAAACCAACATCTGCTCTGGTCTCCCTCACTCGTCCAGCAGGCGGAGCTTGATGCTTCTCAACTTCTTCCAGCCAAGCAGCTGTTTAGAGAGAGCAAATGAAAAGATCAGACACACACTGACATAAATGACACGGGGTCAACCAGTTTGATGGTCAAAAGATGTTTTCTGGAGTCCTCCCTCTCCCCCATCAACTCCTCTGAGGCAGCCATAACCAAAGTGGTTCTTAATCCAGATAAAACATACTTTAAGTATACTACTCTATGTACTTCTAGTTCACATTTTTAGTTTGTTTAAGTATACTTAAAGTATACTAGTAGTACACTTTTATTAGACTTCCAATGTACTGTACTTATTGTGTACTTCTAGTTCATATTTTAGTTTACAGTATTTAGGTATACTTAAAGCTCCACTGACATCATCTTTTAACTTTCCATAAAATGGCACAACATATATATATATATATTAAGATTGACCCCTGATCGTTTCTGCTAAAACAATGTTAAATTAATTATAATTCCTCTCGAAAATAGTTTAAAATTAGCGCCGTTTTTTTAACACGATAAATAGGGATTTCGCCGTCGCAGGATGATGACGTCATAACAAGAATTTTCTCTACTGCGCAGCTTGAAAACAATGGAGGAGCTACAAACTCGATCCGTCCAATTTAGCCATTTAAAAGTTAATATTTTAGCGGATTGTCTGCAGAGAAGCCAAAGTTATTTCCAGTAAACAGCAGGTTATAATTTTTTTTCAGCTCCTGCTGGTTTTTGGAGACTTTTCACTTCAGGACGTGAGCAGCTCTGTGAGGACTTACAGCATAGTTTCCACAGCACTGAAATGGTAATATATTAGTTAATGGTTCTAATAATTATTCAACATTAATTTATAGTTTAAAAAATTAGTCCCTTTTAAAATATCTGTTAAATATATTATTCTTTTATTTTATTTTGTTTGTGTTTTCAGGTTTCCAGGTCTCCAGTCCATCACCTGAGGCTCTTCCTGAACCACTAGTACAACCCAGACTTTCACATCACAGCAGGTAAGATTGCATCAACGAAAAGAATAGTACTCAACAATATTCTTTGATGTAAATCTGTTGATTTTCTGTGGTTCTGATGAGGGAAGTGACAAAGTGGATGCAGCATTCAGCCCATAATGGACCCAGATGTCCCCTGCGTCCAGACCTACAACACCTGGACATCCATGAGCGTGGAGGAGCGAGGAGGTGGTGGAGTCTGAAGAAGTACAAGCAGCAGGATGAGGAGAAACTAGACCGATGTCCCCTGCGTCCAGACCTACAACACCTGGACAGGAGGGTGGACGAGGAGGTGTTGGAGTCATTTTTACAGAGCTGATGAAGTCAAACACCACTTGCATTTTTTAAACTCAATTTTTTTTGATAATCTGTTCATATTAATGTTTCCCCAGAGGTTTTCATTTATTTGATAATATGGGATGGTTTTATTTTAATAAAATGTTTTTTTCAACATTCACCAATTTTGTTTTTACTAAAGTATGAGCTGTGAGTTGTAGATGCACGAATGAAATTAAAACAGATACACAAATATTCTCACAAAGAATAACTCAACACTAACAGATAATATAGTGTACTACTGTAACTTTATTTACACATAACTACAGAAACACTTGGTTCATTGTTATCCTTTTTTTTTTCAAACAATATGTTCATTTGAACAGTCAGAAAAAATATTAAATTCATTGATTCATTTTCATCTCAATGCTCTGGCCAGTTGTAGTATTTCTGCATATTTTAATGTCTTGATGCACAAACGTAGCTTTCTGCAGCAGTCCTGATGTTCTACAGATCCTGAAGATGTCTCCATCTGTTGTTGAACAATATCAAGGTTTGTTCTCCACCTCGGTCCACTCTTCAGGTGAAGACATTTCTGTGAATCCTCGCTCCTCCACGCTCATGGATGTCCAGGTGTTGTAGGTCTGGACGCAGGGGACATCTGGGTCCATTATGGGCTGAATGCTGCATCCACTTTGTCACTTCCCTCATCAGAACCACAGAAAATCAACAGATTTACATCAAAGAATATTGTTGAGTACTATTCTTTTCGTTGATGCAATCTTACCTGCTGTGATGTGAAAGTCTGGGTTGTACTAGTGGTTCAGGAAGAGCCTCAGGTGATGGACTGGAGACCTGGAAACCTGAAAACACAAACAAAATAAAATAAAAGAATAATATATTTAACAGATATTTTAAAAGGGACTAATTTTTTAAACTATAAATTAATGTTGAATAATTATTAGAACCATTAACTAATATATTACCATTTCAGTGCTGTGGAAACTATGCTGTAAGTCCTCACAGAGCTGCTCACGTCCTGAAGTGAAAAGTCTCCAAAAACCAGCAGGAGCTGAAAAAAAATTATAACCTGCTGTTTACTGGAAATAACTTTGGCTTCTCTGCAGACAATCCGCTAAAATATTAACTTTTAAATGGCTAAATTGGACGGATCGAGTTTGTAGCTCCTCCATTGTTTTCAAGCTGCGCAGTAGAGAAAATTCTTGTTATGACGTCATCATCCTGCGACGGCGAAATCCCTATTTATCGTGTTAAAAAAACGGCGCTAATTTTAAACTATTTTCGAGAGGAATTCTAATTAATTTAACATTGTTTTAGCAGAAACGATCAGGGGTCAATCTTAATACTGTATATATATATATGTTGTGCCATTTTATGGAAAGTTAAAAGATGATGTCAGTGGAGCTTTAAAGTATACTAGTACCCTGATACCCTGATGCATGCTCAATATACTAGTAGTACACTTTTCATTAGACTTCCAATGTACTTATTGTGTACTTCTAGTTCATATTTTAGTTTATTGAAGTATACTTAAAGTAGACTTCTTTTATATTTTTGAGTATCCACAGTATTCCTACGCCCCATGACGCTTTGCGCGAAATGTGCACACGACTTCCGGTTGACCGGAAACACCGTTTGTTTACATGCGAGTAATACAGTTGAAGACAGTCCAAACTTTGTTGTTTTAGTTCATTAAAAATGTGGGAACACCACTCGTTTTGTTAAAAGAGGAGGGACAAATAAAAAGAAATTACAGATGTTACCTGATCGCGCAGACATAATTTAAAACTACATAAATAGCGAACGCGTTTGCTCCGGCCTCTCGGCTAAGGTTTATTAGCAGCTATCTCGGCTAAAAATACCGGTCGCGTCTGAGATCTATCGTTTTAAGACAGTAAATCTTCCAAAACTCTCATTAATAAACCCTCCCCGAATAAAAAGATGTTACCTGATCGCGCAGACATAATTTAAAACTACATAAATAGCGAACGCGTTTGCTCCGGCCTCTCGGCTAAGGTTTATTAGCAGCTATCTCGGCTACTATTTCCGCTCTCGGCAAGGCTGGTCGCATCTCCTTTTGCTCCTAAACCTCCCTGGTTTCCCCCCCCCCCCTGCTTCTGCATTTGTCTCGTCTGTTACTCTTCAGCGCTCGCTCGAACCAATTTGGGATGGATTTATGTGCGTGGACTGTTTTCTGGGCTATTTCATCTATCGATACTATCGATAACAAAAATTTCCGCGAAGCGCACTGGCCAGGGAGAGCCAGGGCGCCCTACCGACACGCATGCGGTGAGCTACATTATGGACTCGATGAGCAGGCTAATGTAACTGTCCGCTCTCTCTGTCGGGGACGTGGAATCTCTGTGGTTTATTGGGATACTGGTGGCTGTCTGCCACTGAAGGGCTGAGGAGGACCGCAGCGATCGGCGTGCTTGCGAGACTTCCGCTCAGCGAAAATGCTTTGATCCAGGCTATGAATGACCTTCCCAGCTGTTGTACGGGCTGGACCACACGGTGGGAGAAGCGGTGGCTGCCGCAGACCTGCGGTGTGTGGGACTCGTTTACAGCCGTCCGAATTAAAACAGGGCACATACGGAAGGATCTTTTTAGCTTGGAACCTCTTTCGATTCGGCGATTTGGACCCAGAAACAGCACCTGGACTTAAAGACTGCAGTAAAAAGAACACTGTGGCCTGACTGAAAAATAAAGCAACTAAACTAATCTAATCTGGCCTCTGGCCTTGGACTGAAGGCTGTCTACAAATCTTCTCCTGAGCTGGGAGCTGAAGGGACCCGCTGCCCTCCCCCCCGCCTCCCCCCCAGAGGCCTCTGTGTTGTGTGCGTTCTCGGTTGGAGCCGAGCTGTGAGACCTGCGAACTGTTCTTATCTGGAGCTGATACACACAGACTGTTCCTCCCTGCCTGCCGTCATAAATCTGCAACAATGTCTTGTCTGGTTGTGCTTATCGCTGATAGAGTTTTTGGGACTTTATCATAGAGTGTCTTAAGGCAATCTTTGATAGATTCTTTTTTTGAATATCACAAATGATACCTATTGTGTTTTTCCTTTTTCCATATCTGTTTGACCTTCATCCGGAGACGGATGAGCGCGGCCGCGCAGAAGAACATGTAATGTGTTTGGAAATGCTGCAGCTTGCATACTCTTCCCTCTTCCGGACGACTGTGCTACATAATCACGTTGTATTTCGGTGCAATGTTAATAAATAAATCTCTTATCTCTTATCTCTCTTATCTCTTTTAAGACAGTAAATCTTCCAAAACTCTCATTAATAAACCCTCCCTGAATAAAAAGAAATTAGATGTTACCTGATCGCGCAGACACAGCCATAGAGAAGGATGCAGGAACACTCTTTCTTTGTTTTGGGTCCGTGTTGAAAACTTGTTTTAGCCAAAGATTTAGCTTGGTCTGGTTGTTGGTGCAGCCGCGAACAGCACAGCAGGTACCTGAACCTCGGTAGGACATTTCAGTTAACGTTCCGTTTAAACAAAAGCTGTGTTTGCTCCGATAAAATGAATGAAAATAACTTTCAAAAACACCCGCGATCCATACTCCGCCTATGGAATACAGGCACTTCCGGTGTCGGACAGGAAGTACAATGCACATTCGCTTCTATAGTGACGCCCTCAGGAATACTGTGGATAAGCCAAGTATACTTCACTATACAGTACATTACTCCTCTTAATAGTATCTAATGTATTGAGCATGCATCAGGGTAGTATCTAATGTAGTTCATAAAAACCAAACTTCAAGTACACAGCCTTATTTTAAAGGTGCAGTCTGCAGTTTCTGTAGAACTGCAGAACTTAGAAAAATGTTCAACAGGCAAAGCATTCTGATCCCTCTCCCTCAGAGCCATATATGGCTCTGCTCCCCCTTGCTCTGCTGAAATTCAAATTCAAGCTCTGTTTTTATTGGCTGGTTAACAGCGGGTCACTGTGAGTTTTTAGAAATGCTTTTAGTAACACCTGGAGAAGCAAGGGGACTATAGTTTTTTCAGAGATTACTTTGTCTAACATCAGTCTGTCAGGAGATAGTGACAAAGTGAAGAAATATGTTAAATATATATTTTTAGAAAACTTACAGACTGCACTACAGAAACTGCAGACTGCACCTTTAAAGTATAAAATGAGTATCCTATCTCAGATAAGTACCTAAAAAGTATACTTCAAGTCAGATTAGTACACAGCCTTATTTTAAAGCATAAAATAAGTATACTCTTAGTACACTTAAATAAACTTCTTTTTTAGTATATCTCAGATATGTACTTAAAAAGTATACTTCAAGTCTGATAAGTACCTAAAAAGTATACTTGACGTATACTTTAATATACTACTTTTTGTTAAGGGAGATGTGATCAGCCTTGCATGGTCCAATGTTCTGGTGAAGGTGCAACACAAACACACTGTTGTTCACAACAGTTTATAATGAATTTAATTAATAATGAATTCAATTTATAAAGCACTTTTCATTAATGAAAATCTCAAAGTGCTACAAAGTGCAACAGAATTAAATGTCAATAAAACAAGTAATAAAGGTCTTCAAGCCGCTCTGTTTGTCAGTTTGCACCAGGAACACATGAAGCATCACTGCAGGTCAGCTGTGGCACTAACGGAGCTCCATATTTTACAATACACCCGCGCGCGCGTGCTCGGGACGGACTTTAGTTTTCTGCTTACAGAGCACCTGATCTGTCAGCGGGTCCAGGTCCATCATGTCTCCCTGGTCCTCCCGGCTCGTCCTGGTCCTGGTCCTGGTCTCAGTCCAGGAGAGCCTCCAGGCTCCTCGGCTGCTCCTGCTCCTCATCGACGGGTTCCGACACGACTACACGGACGATCTGGACATGTTCCCGGGGTTCCGGGAACTGGTGGAGACCGGGGTCAAGGTGGACTATCTGACCCCGGACTTCCCGAGTCTGTCGTACCCCAACTACTACTCCTTAATGACAGGTGAGAGCAGCTGACCCGGGTCAGTTCACAGGTGTGTGTGTGTGTCCTTGTTTATGTTACTTTGTGAGGCCCATTTTTCTGAGTTATACCTAATTGTGAGGACCAACTGCTTCTTATGGGGCCCGTCCCGTTTGTGGGTTAGGGGTTAGATTTAGGACTAAGGTGTGAATTGAGGATGTGTTAGGTTTAGGGTAAAGGTCAGGGTTAGGCTATAGAAATGAAAGAGAAATGAATGGAAGACAATGCAATGGCCCCACAAAGATAGAAAAACAAACCTGTGTGTGTGTGTGTGTGTGTATGTGTGTGTGTGTGTGTGTGTGTG